>JAQQSW010011541.1:0-12733 GCA_028646575.1 Pseudocheirus occidentalis
ATGTAAGTGGTAACTATTAGAATTATTATTAAGAATATGATTTCAGGGGCGGCTAGGTGGCGCAGTGAATAGAGCACCGGCCTTGGAGTCAGGAGTACCCGAGTTCAAATCTGGCCTCAGACACTTAACACGTGCACACACACAAAAACTAGCCGTGTGACCTTGGGCAAGTCACTTAACCCCAACTACCCTCCAAAAACAAAACAAAAAAACAAAAAAAAGAATATGATTTCATAAAACTGCAAGAGGCATTAAAAAGGAAAATATGACTACAGATGGCTTTATTTGAGATCAATGATTTATGATATTGTGGTGCTGAGGAAATTAGAGACATTTTTATCAATTGCTTTAGAAGTATCTTCTATATCAGAACATATCAGGAAATGTAATTGGGGCCCAACAAGCATATATAGATTTTAAAACCAAGACTACCAAACATTCCAGAAAAGATTAGTCAAGTCATCAAAAGATTCCTGCCACTCAAAGCATAGTGCTGGTGTGACACTCACTCAAAGGATGGTGCCAATATGAGACTGACCCTACCTTTTCCCCAAAATGGAATTTACTTATCTACCGGAAGTATGGACTTGAAAAAGTAAGCTTCCCACTTGAAATCTTTGATAATAAAATAAAAATAGGGGTGGCTAGGTGGTGCAGTGAATAGAGCACCGACCCTGGAATCAGGAGGACCTGATTTCAAATCAGGCCTCAGACACTTAACACTTACTAGCTGTGTGATCTTGGGCAAATCACTTAACCCCAATTGCCCTACGTTCCCCTCTCCAAAAAGCAAAATAAGATAGAAATAGCTATCTTCAAGTTAAATATTCAATTTTATAGAAAAAAACTAAAATTTATACTTAATCCACTCCTTAGGAGGAAAAAAACCAACCCCTTTATACTATCTTACAATATGCTGAACATCAAATTATATTCACCTTTATCATCTTAATCATCAATCAACATTTAGTGGCCTGTGATATACCAACCGCTGTACCAGAGAGAACATATTCACTGCAGAGATGCCAACACTACATTTATTTATCGCACTTTAAAAATTGTAATTTATCATGCATGATAAAGGGCTACATAAGCAAGATTATGCAAGGTGAATGCAACTTACACAAGGACCACTACAATAAGTCAAGCCTAGAAAGTTAATAAGCACCTAAGGAAGAGTTAGGTGATGATACAAAGCTCTGGAACAATGGAAAGACAAGTAAAATTGTAAACAAACACAATTATTGCTTTTCTTGAGTTTCCTTAGAAAGTGTGAACATTTTTTAAAAGTCAAAATCAGTTCCTTTCAAGTCAATGTTTATATCAGATAAAGAATTCATTTCTATCATTTTATGTATTTATGAAGGTAAATATTGTATCTATAAAACTAAAAGAAGAGTCCTGTTTGAGAAAGCTTTCTTTCCCATTAATCCAACTGTATTCTCATCTTTCTAGTCATTCAAATACTCATTTGGTGCTTCTATAAATATCTTTGTGTGCCTTCTGTTCTTTCTTAACCCTAGAACCATCCTTGATTTTTCTACCAAATCAGAAGCTAAATCTTATTCTTACCCCTCACAATACGTCTCATATGGATCTTCTCTCCACTCACAGTGAGTGGACCTCATTGAGGTCCAGTGACTTATCTTTTTTCTACCTTTCCTCATTGACAATAGCCCTGTCCATGGTGCCATTGTTGTTTTACATATTGGGGTTTTCTAATCTAGCTGTGAAGCTCCATGAGGGCCATAACCACTGTTAAGGGAGGACTGGGGTTCTCTGTAAGGGCTTTATTTATTCTTTTATCATACACATGAGACATCTGAGGGTCAAATATTTCTTTATTATCACTCAGCTTCTAAATTTTGGATTAAGGAACCTCCTCTCCTTACACCTGGACTCTTGCAATAGCGTTCTGTTCCATTTCCCAGCCTCATTTTCCCCATTCCAGTCCATGTTCCACCCTGCTGCCAAAGTTGTTTTCTTAAAGTATAGGCCTAACCAAGACACCCTCATACTCAATAAGCTTCAATGGTTCCTATTATCTTTATGATCTGATACAAATTCCTTTGTTTGACATTTAAAACACTTTACAACTTGGTCCTTTTCTACTTTCTAGGCTTCTGTTGCTTTCCTTCCCTCATCACCCTCTGTGATTCAGTCCCAATGACCTACATTCTGTTCTTCAGACATGACACTCTATATCCTGTCTCTATGCCTTTATCATAGTTGTGCTTCATGCCTGGAGTGCTCTACCCCTTTACTTTCTCTTCCTGACATCATGTAAGCTTCTTTCAAAACTCAACTCATTTGCTGCGCTCTACAAGCTTTCGCCTTCCTTTTGTGATTGTTGTCGCTATTGTTCAGTCATTTTAGTCATGTCCTACTCTTCATTTTGGGGGTTTTCTTGGCAAAGATACTGAAGTAGTTTGGCTTTTCCTTCTCCAGCTCAGGCCATGACAAGAGGTTATAAAGCTAGTAAAAGGATTCAAACCCCTGAATCTGAGTCTGGTGCTTGATCCATTTCATCAGAGACCTCAGGAAACTGAATGCCAAGTCTGAAGGAAGCCTCTTCACAGTACAATTGCTGACCACCTTTGTTTCTCTTGTCATGGCCTGTGATTTATCTTTTTTCTACCTTTCCTCATGGACAATAGCCCTGTCCACGGTGCCATTGTTTTTCTACATATTGGGGTCTTTCTGATCTGGCTGTGAAGCTCCATGAGGGTCATAACCACTGTTAAGGGAGGACTGGAATTCTCTGTAAGGGTCATTTATTCTTTTATTATCATTTGACACATGAGACAACTGAGGGTCAAATACTTCTCTATTATCACTCAGCTTCTAAGTTTTGGATTAAGGACTAAGGTTAAAAATAAACTAAGGTTAAATTTAATTCAGATTTCCTCAAGTTCAGTGCTCTATCCTCCATGCATGCAAGAACTGTTGTTTTCATGTTTCTCCACATCATACTATTAAAGCCCTTCCCATCATAGGGAGTCCACTGAAAAGATTATCTTAAGTTCAAAGGACTCTGTGGATCTGGAACCATAAAAATCATAACTCAGAAGCATGAAGTGATATGTTTATCTTTGATAAAAGCATAATTAGTGCAAAGCAGATGCTTGATGAAATGGTACGCAGCAACAAAACTTTTTTGATAAAACTAGGACATATACTCTAACAAATATATACAAGTATACATGGGTGGGAAAAGTAGATGTGGAAAATGTGTGGAGAATCACATATGAAGAGAACAAGGAGATAAGGCACATGTGTAGGAAAGCATGCCTAGAGATTACATGTGACCAAGGCATACATATGGAAAAATAATTGTATAAAGTGTCAACTCTGACACTATGAGACCTTTGACATCTTCTAGAGATGTCATTCTACAGCTTGTATTATACTGCTCCTACCAGGCCTCCTTTCACTGGTCTCCACCAGATATTGCCCATTTCAATGCTGCTTTGCTGAAATATAGGCTTCATTGGATGGTGTTAGGTGACATGTGATTGTGGCATTTTCCTCTCTTTCTGGCATCTAACTACAGTCCTATAGTCCTTGCCTATAGCTCTATCTCTGCTTCAAGGAAAGAGTGAGATATGCTAAGTTCATTTAGTTTCTAAAAAAAAAATTGTTATGGGCCTTTTAGAAAAAAACAAGTACCCTTCTCTCAGCCACAGAAGTTGCAGTAGCTCTGCCCAAGAGAAAAATTCTGCTCATTCTCTCCTCCCTCCCATTTAAGGAGTATCTTGTCTTCTACTTTCCAGAGACCTGCTATATGTCCCAGCAATATATACAATATATAGAGTTCCCAGGAAGACATTCTTTACTCCAAGTATCAAGCTCATTAGTATACACAACAGAATGTTCCTCCTATGAACATTACACAGAGGGCGAATGCCCTCGGGCTTAATCTTTTCTTTAGAGTGTACTTCCTGGTCATTAGGTGTCTCCATGGGTGATCTAAAGATTGCTTATTGTAAATATCTTTTATACCTTAATATTTCAATCCTTAAAATTAGATTAAATATGTGGGAATTATTCATGCAATCACTTCTAAACAGTTCTGCAATTTCTGGTTGCCCCAGTTTTCTAATTTTTTTTTCTGACTTTTAATTCTCTTTCCCTCTTCTTGAGTCAGTGAGGAAACAGCACAGAAGCAAAACAAAACAAGACCAAGAGGCAATATCATTGTCTATCCTATCTGCCTGGGGTTTTCTTATATAGGTGAGGCCAGAAAAGCCTAAAAAGTCTTTGAGCTCACTCTCATAGTTCTATTTCCAGATTGACTGTACAGACTCTCCACCAGTCATTTGATTCCCTTCCTGGTTTCAAATAAAGATGTCCCTCCCTTCTAAACTCACCACTCAAGCCTCCACTGACTCTGCTTCCCTCAGTCTCCTCTCCCTCTGTTTGGAGGGCTAGAGGAAGGAGTACCAAACCCTCTCAAGGTCTTCCTTTCTAAAGAGCAGAAACCCACTCCATTCTGCATCTTCTGCCCTGCCTTGGTTTCAGCTCTACATAACAAGGTGCTCCTGCCCTTTGGTTCCCTGATTTCTTCCATCCCCCCCATTTTTCTGCCATTTTTGTGTTGTTTCCTCCCATTAGAGTATAAGTTTGTTGAGAGCAAAGACTGATTTTTTTTTTACTAATTGCACCCCCAGCACTTAGAACAATGCCTGGCAAGCCATAGGCACTTAAGAAATAGTTATTGAATTGGATTGAGTGAACAAATAGACTATATTGATCAATTATTAATAAGAAAGAAAGACTGCTGTCTGACTTCAAAACATGAGACAGAGTAATCTCAAAAGAACTGAAAGATGAACATCACACAGAGGACATCTATATCATTGGAGAGAACAACCAAATTGATGAGACCACAAATCTGAGTATCTGAGAAGAATGTGAAGAGGACACTTTGGGAAGAAGGTCTGGATTTATTTCATTCGTGCCATGTTGTTGTTGTTCAGTCATGTCTGACTCTTCATGCCTTCATGGACCCTAGCACATCAGCCCTTCTGTCATCCACTATCTCTTGAAGTCTGGCCAACTTTATGTTTAATGTTTCCATGGCACTATCCATCTCATCCTCTGCCATCTGACCCTGGGAAGCCCCAGTAGCATATTGTCAACCTTCCAACCTGAATAGCTCATTTTCCAATGTCGTCTCTTTTATCATTTTAGTACCATCCGTGGGGTTCTTGTGGCAAAGATAGTGGAGTGGTTTGCTATTTCCTTTTCCAGTGAATCATATTTTGTCAGAACTCTCCACTATGATTTGTCCAATTTGGGTGACCCTGCATGGCATAGCTCATAATTTCATTGAACTATGCAAGCCTGTCTGCCCCAAGAAGGTAGTGATATAGCATGGCATTCATTCCATAATGTATTCAAAAGGTACACAAATAGTAAAGTTGGAGTGTCTGTCTGTTTGTTTGTTTGTTTGTTTGTTTGTTTGTTTTCCCTCCTCTCATGAATTCCAGTTAACATCAAGATGGTACAACAGGATGAATCCAAACATAAATGAATCTAGTGAAAAAGGTCAGGTTTTGTAGATTTAGAGCTGAAAGAGTCTTTAAAAGTCACCGAATGAAACCCTCTGATTCTAAAAATAGGGAAACAGAGTTTTAGTGACTTGTCCATGTTGACAGAGCCAGTACATATCTGAGATAAGAGTTGAAGTGAGGTCTTCCTGACTCCAAGTCCAATATTCTACCTTCATTACTCAGCTGTCTGAAGGGTTTTAGAGTGTAGATAGCATCTCCGCATACCAGAGATTGGCATTATTTTTAAATGATAAGACCCTTCAATTATAGCATTTTCAAAAAAATCTTTTATCTCTTCAAGAAGCCCCTTTTACTTATGTCTTCAGCATATTAGAGAGGGACATGAAGCAAAACTGCCAGTCAAATATCATCTGCATTTGATTGTAGAGTCATTATATTGTAAACTCAACTTGAGAACTGTTGTCTTGTTATTTGTACACCACAGTTCCCAGCACCTAGTACATACTCAATAAATGTTTATTGAATTGAATTGAATTGCATGAATAAGGCAGCATAGAAAAAGAGATACCTGCCTACAATTCATAGGCATACAAACACCTCTGTTGCTTCCACTTCAGAAACTCCATTCTGACTGTTCTCTCTCCTCTGGCTTCTTTACTGTAGCCTGGCAAATTATCCAAGTCCAATCCTCTGGTTACATCATAACTGTATTCCCCCTTGTGTTGAATGGGCTGAATCCTGGCAAAAGACCCTGACAACTCAGATCCTTCCATGGTAAAAACTCTCATGTTTTCCTTCCCATCATCCTTGAAAGGCAACTTCCCAGCTAAACTGTGACTTGGACTCAAGAAACTCAGTCCCACACCCTAGTCTAAAGGAGATCCAGCTGGATTGTGACAGCTATTACCATTTGTTGACCACTCTGAGAATAAACAGACTTTAGTGTCTAAAGCTGCCTTCCTGATGTCTTTCAACAGCTCTAAGTTCTGAAAATATTTAAAAGATATTTTTAAAACCTCATTTATACAGCACATTACAGGTTAAGCAGTACTTTCCTCACCCTAAGAAGTAGGAATTATATGTATTACAATATCATTTTCAATTTATAATAGGAAACTGGGACCCAGGGAATTGTCTAATATCATACAATAAGTGACAGAACCAAAACTCAAACCCATGTCTAGCATTCTTTTCACTATACTATGTTGCCTTGTATTACTTTAGAAGCAACTTAATTTCTAAGTTATCTAAAGACTATTTAGAGCTTTCTATTTGCTTTGAATCCAAGAGGGAAAAAACTTTGCCAAAAAAGAGTTCTTGACAATGTAAGAAATTTGTCTAGCTTTTATTCTTGATGTAAGAATATCTATATTATTTTTAAAGGGGAAACTTGTAAGAATTTATGATTTCACAATACTTTCTAGTTCTGTAAATTTAATAAAAATTACTAACATAAAATACTAAAATTTGTCATCTCTTGACTCTCTCTATACTCTACCTTCTCTACTCCTCTTCTGCCCCTTAGCATTGTCTATACCTGGAATATTTTAAACACTTAATGTCCTTTCTATAATGTCTATAATGATGTAGATATTCTATATAATAGTCTATAACATATAACATATATAATAGATTATATGATAGGCTATAATAATAAGACTAAATATCTTATCTGTATATCTTAGAGATAGATTAGGTCAAAAACTATGCCAACGCAGCCTACTACTTTCTTTTTGTCTTACCATTAGTTGAAGTTGGACATTAGACTTAGTACTTAGTTGCCAGTTAGCTGAGTCAGTGGACCATGGAAAGATAAAGTTTGTTCAACTCAAATTGGTCTACCTCCCTTTTATCCATCTCTTATCTAGATTTACTGTTTATTTAGAAGGTTACACACAAAGGGTGATTCAATGGTAAAGTGTATTAGTAGAGAAAGCGGTGTTCTACATGAGTGAGTGCTATTTCTGGGCTATTTAACATTTATATAATGCAACCTGAATAATAAAAGAGCATGCTCATCCAATATTCAGATTACATTGATCTAGGAGCAAATCCATGAAAAAAAGAATTAGAATTCCATCTCTAGCCCATGTTCTTAGCCTTTCTCCCCCCTGAAATGTTCCTTTCTTTTCTTTCCACATTCCAAAATTCATAAGTCTCACTTCCTCCATGAAGCTTTGTCTTCCAGCACATGAACTCTGAACTCACACACTATCTGTACTTCTCTCTTTGGTATGTAATTATATACCTTGTTATATTGTTCAATCAACAAGAATTTATTAACCACCTACCGTAGGTCAGGAATTATGATAAATTCCAGAGATACAAATACAAAAGATATATAGCCTCTGCCATCAAAAAGCCTACTTTCACCTGGGGGATGGGATATAAATATAGGATATGTACAAATAAATAGAAAGTAATTTCTGGTGGTTGGTGGCGTCCAAGAACTGGGTGAATTAGGAACAACCTCTTGAAGGAGGTGACATAAACTGAGTCCTGAAAGGAGGGAGGGGTTGCAAGAGGTGGAGGTGACATGGAAGAGCATTCCACATACAAAGATTGGGCCTATTGTGCAGTTGATTTCTTTAACAATCAGATCTTTGAAGAAAAAAAAATGTGTGGAGCACACTTTTAAGTTTAATCTGCATTATTAACATTAATAATGTTTTTCTATGTTAACCCTAGACAATCAATGAAACAATAAATCAAAGCTTGATTTGTATCATTTGCTCATTTCCTAGGTGTAAATGCTCAACCTGAAAATTTAATAATTGGTTCTTTCCAATCACCCCTAGTGATTCAGAGGCATGGAGTTAGAAGATGGACTTTGTATATGTGATAAGCTAGTATGCCAGTTTGTCTGGAATAAAGTTTTTGAGGAGGGCGATATTATTTGTGATCAATGCAAAATGAAAGATAACTGTTTCCTGCCCAGCCTATCGGTTAAAAATAGGATCCCAGACCATGCCTTAGCATTTCACATGCCTACCCCCATGTCTACCCACATGCACATTGTTTGTATGTATGTCTTTTGCCTCCAACAAAATTACAAGACTCTTGGCATAATGCATACTTCTTGATAACAATGTTTTGTTTTTGTATCCCCCAATAGTATAAACTGAACCATCTGGCATACTTCCTTGGTCTTCGGAGGTTTTTAAGAGGGCTGCCTCTTACATGTTTTCTACCTCTTTAGCAATAGCATGGTGCTGAGTATATAGTAATTACTTAATAAATATTCATTGAATTTAATTGAACACTATCAATTCTACCACTTCTATTTGCTTAGCATCAACCCCAAAGTTATCTCTTTACTTCATTCATCTAGCTATTGTCTTATGAGCTTTACGCTATTTTCTTATGTTCATAGTCAAACATTGTCAATATATAAATTACAAACACTTATTTCCCTTCCTAGACATGCCAATTTCCATACTAACTCCTTATAAATAGTTTCAACCCCCATTCCACCTCACCATGTATGCTTTTTCCTAATTATCAAACCAAATGGTTCTTTCTTAATTTAATTATCCTTAAATTCTACATTTGACATGATTGATTATTAACCCCCAAAATTTTTTGTCTGGTATTCGATGGCATTAAATTTTCTTGATTCTCTTTCTATTTCTCTGACTAGTATTTCTGTCTTTGATATTTCCTCTTTCTCCTCCAATATCCTACCTCTGGACTTACCCACAAAGTTTTGTGTTTTGTCTTGTTTTTTTTTCTTTATACTTATCCTTGATTATCTCATTGATTCATGTCTTCAACTGCTATAATAGCAAGAGGAGAACAAATCTATAAATAATTTTCACAAATGTAAATGCGATTAGCTTGTCCATAAGATGGAAGATGGCACCAAAAGTGATTCTATTCTTCAGGACTTCTGCTCCCTTTTGACCAAAAATGCTCCTCTCCACTGTTGAATTTGAACCCAGAAGTGGGTATAGGCAGTGGAGTTGCCAGACAATATCTTGTCCTGCAACCAGTGCTGGCACAGGGATCCCCTTTAATTCCTTTCTGATCAGTTGCCAGCTTCCCTTACTGTCTTTGGCTTGAGAGCTCTGGAAACTGCTCCTGCTTCTTTCTCTACAATCTGGTCTCGCCACAGATATTTCATCCATGTGGGCTTTGGGTCAACCTCTCCTGTGAAAGAGATCTCTCTTTCCACCCTACTAAGTTGTCTTAGGTTGGAAGAATGTCTCACACTGTCTTTTAATGCCTCTGACTCTCCACAATTTGATTTGAGGCATTATCTTAAAGTTATCTGGAGGGGAATATTTGGAGAGCTCAGATGATTGCTTTCTATACTCCAACATATTGCCTCTGATCATAGAAATCTCTGCTTGTTATATTTCTTAACAGTTATTGAAACTCTTTTCAAGAATTGATTAGCCAAGGAAACTGGCTTTGATAGTTGACATGCTTCATGGTCAACTGAGTATAAAAGATGAGGAGGAGATCCAACCTTCTGAAGTTTCTAATAATGGATACTCAGTAAGAACCAATGCTAGAAAACTATGTTCAGCTGAATCAATATGGTATTCTCATTGAATCCTTCCCCTGTTGACTAAGTAAATTTCTTTTCTTTACTGTCATATGGAAGAAAATTGCTTCATTTTGTCCCAATATTGAGCTAAGCTATCATTAGCCATTTCTATAATACCTTCATAGAGGCAAGTAGGTAAAGAAGGTATCCCAGCAATGTCTTTCCCATTATTCCAGGGTGCTGGTAAATGAAGCACACACTCTCTACCACCCTAGTCTAATAAAAAGTATAGACTATAAGTTTATAAGTTTAGTAGAATATTTGAATATGTGAGTAAAATCTCTCAAAACTTGACTTAGTTCAAATGAATGTAAGATGGAACCATGTTAATAAGAACATTTGTTGGAAAAACATTTTTCTCATTGAAACAGTTTATCTATGCAAATAAAACAAGCCACAAAAGTATTGTTTTTGCAATGTAGTAAATAAAACATTTAAAACCATTCAATGACAAATATTTAGTTAGTGTCCAAAAGTAGTACTAAATACAGTTAAACTGAAAAATGTAGTACTGAGGTATAATCTCCACAATGACAGAATAATATCTATTCAGATTTAAGGCAAACCATTCAATGCAACAGTAATACAAGTCTATGCCCCAATCACTGATGCCAATGAAGCCAGTTGATCAGTTCTATGAAGATCTACATCTTCTAAAAATAACATCAAAAGAAAAAAGAAAATGATGTCACATTCATCATAGGAGATTAGAATGAAAATTAGTAGCAAATCAAAAGATAATTAGAATAACAAGCAAGTTTGACCTTGGAGTACAAAATGAAGCAGGGCAGAAACTAATAAAGTTTAATCAAGATAACTCACCAGTCAACAGGAAAACTTTGCAGCTCCCACATAGCCACCTCAAATAGCCATAAAATATGACTCTAAACAAATTTTAGGGCTCCAGAACTCACAAAAGTATAGAAAAACACATCTCCCACTGAATGCAGATTAGCAGGTAGGACAGGAAGGGCCCATCACAGAGTGTGCTGGGAGCCAAAACCAGCCCAGCCTGAAACCATGGCTTGGCCCCAGGGTACTCAGGACAAGCCACAGCTGGAGTGTTCAGGAGAGTGGATCAGTGGCAGCTGTGGCAATTTCCAGAATTATCAAGCCATAAGAAATAAGGACTAAATGAAAGGTTAGTGGAACTCAGCTAAATATGGGGGAGAGGATCCTGCCAAACTGCCTCCAGGGCAAGGAAGCAGCAGAAGCAGCAGCTCTGCAGCTGCCTCCATGTGAGTGCTTGAGAAGCTCCCAGCCTAAGATTGCAGAGGGGCCAAACAATCATTCAGAGGCTAAGTGCTATTCTCTTAAACTGCATGGATTGGGATCACAGTCTTGGGTGGTGGTCCTGGGGTGCATTTTCAGTGAGCCAAAGCTGGTGGGGGCTGCAGCAGCCTCCTAATAGCTCCAGCAGCTGTAAAAACCCCAGTGATTTGGGACAGAGCTTTCCCCTCTGGAAGCATAGTTCCACAAAGCTAAAAAGTCAAGTAATTGACTGACAACGTGAGGAGGCAAAGGAAGCAAAGTAAGAACAGCAATCCAACTTTAGATTTCCTCTTTGGGGACAAAAAGGATCAAAGCATGGAACAGGAAGAAGGCAACACAGTCAGAACTCCCACACCAAAAGCTTCCAAGAAAAAGGTAGACTGGTTACAAGCCATAGAGCAGCTTAAGAAGGATTTTGAAAACAAAACAAGAGAAGTGGAGGAAAAAATGGGAAGAGAAATGAGAATGATGCAAGAAAAACACGAAAAGAGAGTCAACAACCTGACTGAAGAAAATAACACCTAAAAAAACAGATTAACTCAAATGGCAAAAGGGGCCCAAAAAGCCAGTGAAGAGAAGAATACCTCCAAAGTCAAATTTGCCCAATGGAAAAAGAATCTCAAAAGCTTTCTGAAGAGAATTACTCCTTCAGAATTAGAGTGGAGGGCGGCTAGGTGGTGCAGTGAATAGAGCACTGGCCCTGGAGTCAGGAGGACCTGAGTTCAAATCCAGCCTCAGACACTTAACACACACAAAAAAACTAGCCGTGTGACCTTGGGCAAGTCACTTAACCCCAACTGCCCTCCAAAAAGCAAAAAGAAAAAAAAGAATTAGAGTGGAGCAAATGTAAGCAAAAGACTTTATAAGAAATCAAGATACTATTAAACAGATCCAAACAAATGAAAAAATAGAAGGCAATGTGAAATATCTCCTTGAAAAAAACCACTGACCTGGCAAATAGATCCAGAAAAGACAATTTAAAAATTATTGGACTGCCTGAAAGCCATAATAAAAAAAAACCTAGAAAGCATCCTTCAAGATATTCTCCAGGAAAATTACCCTGATATTTTAGAACCAAAGGACAAAATAGAACTTGAAAGAATTCACTGATCACCTCTTGAAAAAGATCCCAAAAAGAAAACTCCTAGGAATGTTATAGCCAGTTTCCGGAGTCCCCAGATCAAGGAGAAAATATTACAAACTGCCAAGAAGAAAGAATTTGAATAATGTGGAAACACAATTAGGATAACCCAGGATCAAGCAGCTTTTACATTATGGGATGGAAGGGCCTGGAATATGATATTCTGGAGATCAAGGGAGCTAGGATTAAAACCAAGAATCACCTACCCAGGAAAATTGAATATAATGTTCCAGGGGAAAATATGGTCATTCA
>JAQQSW010011542.1:0-12733 GCA_028646575.1 Pseudocheirus occidentalis
GGGGGAGAGGAATAGGAAGGAGAGCCAGATGATCACTGTCATGACACACTATGAAGATGTCCTGTATAATCACACATCCACAACCTGTATTGAATTGATTGCCTTCCAGTGGGGGTGGGTGACAAGGGAGGAATTGAAAGAATCTAGAATGTAAAGTTCTGCAAGACCTGCAACTAGGAATTAAGATATACAGGGGCTGGGATAGGGAGACCCTCTCTGCCCTACCAGAAAGTAAGACAGCAGAGCAGGGGAGGAGTTTTACAGTGGGATTGCTGTTTTAGGTTTGGGGCAGGGGCAAGACGGGGAGAAAATTTGTAATTCAAAAATGTAATGAAAATGAATGACGTAAACAAGAAAACAAATTTTAAAAAATTTAAAATTTAAAAAAAAAAGTCAAATTTGCCAGATGTAAAAAGAATCTCCAAAGCTTACTGAACAGAATAATTCCTTCAGAATTAGACTGCGGCAAATGGAAGCAAATGACTTTCTGAAAAATCAAGATACTATTAAACAGATCCAAACAAATGAAAAAATAGAAGGCAATGTGAAATATCTCAGTGGAAAAAACACTGACCTGGAAAATAGATCCAGGAGAGACAATTTTAAAATTATTGGACTACCTGAAAGCCAAATCAAAAAAAGCACCTAGAAATCATCCTTCAAAAAATTCTCAAGGAAAATTGTCCTGATATTTTCGAATCAGAGGGAAAAACAGAAATTGAAAGAATTCACCAATCACCTCTTGAAAAAGATCCCAAAAAGGAAACTCCTAGGAATATTATAGCCAGGTTCCAGAATTCCCAGACTAAGGAGAAAATATTATAAGCAGCCAAGAAGAAACAATTTGAATATTGTGGAAACACAATCAGTATAACATAGGATCTAGTAGCTTCTACATTAAGGTATCACAGAGCTTGGAATATGATATTCCAGAGATCAAAACCAAGGATCACCTATCCAGCAAAACTGAGTATAATGTTTCAGGGGAAAATATGGTCAATTCAATGAGGTGGAGGAATTTCAAGCATTCTTGATGAAAAAACCAGAGCTGAATAGAAAATTTGACATTCAAATACAAGAAGCAAGAGAAGCATGAGAAGGTAAACATGGAAAAGAAATCATAAGAAACTTATAAAAGTTGAACTATTTATATGCCTACATGGAAAAATGATCATTTTTAACTTATGAAACTTTTCTCAGTATGAGGATAGCTGAAGGGAATATAAATGTGTGTAAGTGTGTATATGTATATGTATGTATAGGAGGGTATATATGCATATGAATACATGTGAATGTGTGTATATATGCTTACAGGTATACACTGACAGAGGGCACAGGATCAGTTGAATAGGAAGGGATCGTATTGAAAAGGTAAAATTGAGAGGTGAGAGAGGAATATAATACGAGGAAATGGGGAGAGACAGAATGGAGTAAATTGTCTTATATAGAAGAGGCAAGGGATTAACTGTTACAACGGAGGGGAAGAACAGGAAGGCAAAAGGGAAAGAGTCAATCTTTCTCTCACTGAATTTGGCTTAGGGAAGGAATGACAAACTCTAAACTGGGTATCTTGCCACACAGGACAGTAGGGGGGATGGGGATGAAAGGTGGGATGATGGGGGTGGGGGTGGGGGGCTGCTGGAAGGACACACTTCTGTAAAGGGACAGGGTATAGAATAGAACAAGGGGGTCGGGGGAAAGGGATAAGAAGGAGGGACATATAATCAGTCTCTCACAATATGTCCACTGTGGAGATGTTCTCAGTAATTACACATGTACAGCCTGTATGGAACTACTTGTCCTTCCAGTGTGGGTGGGTCACAAGGGAAGAAGCGAAAGAATCTAGAACTTTAAGTTCTACAATCACATGTTAATATTTATTTATTTACTTATTTATTTTTAAGCTACATGCAACTGGGAACTAAGATATACAAGCACTGCAGTAGGGAGACTCATCCTCCTTTACCAGAAAGTTAGGGGGCAATGAAGAAGGACATAGGAGAGAGCAGACTAGGGGAGGGACTTTACAGTGGGATCTCGATTTTGGGGTTGTAGTCAGGGGAAAGACAGGGAGAAAATTTGTAACTCAAAATCTTGTGGAAATGAATGATGTAAACAAGAAAATAAATAAAATAATTCATAACAAACAATATATCCACTATGCAAATGTTTTGTGTAAATGCACATGTACAACCTATATTGGATTGCTTATCTTCCCAGTAATGGTGGGTGATGAGGTAGGAAGGGAAAGAATCTGGAATTTTAAGTTTTAAAATCAAATGTTTACAAATTATTATTATTATTATTATATTAACATCCAACTTGGAAATAAGATATACAGGCACTGGGGTAGGGAGTTCCATCTTGTCCTACCAGAAAGTCAGAGGGGGTATGGGAGAGGATAGGATAGGAGAGAGCAGATTGGGGTGGGGGTATCCAATCCAGTGCGATCGATGTTTTGGGGTGGTGGGTAAGGGAAAGACAGAAAGAAAATTTGTAACTCAAAATCTTGTGAAAACGAATGATGTAAACTAAAAATAATATTAAAGTTAATTAAAAAAAAAAAAAGAAACAGGGTTAGACCAGATAATCTCTGGTTCTTTTCAGCTCCTAGGTCTACTGATTCTGTGCTACTCCAGTAGGAGCCCAAATTTTAAAATGCCATTTTGCACACACTTTTTTAATATAAAAGAGACAAATTACAACAATAATCTAATGTAGGAGGAAAGAAATTCAATGGGGTGTCCTGAGAGGTCCATAGATCCTCTCCTAAATCTCCTAAATTTTTGATATCCAAAGTAATCATGGATCTTCATAGCAATAATTCTGAGATACTGCAAGATATTCAAATGTTCAATTATATTTACTTATTAAGACAGGAAATGAGTTACTGTAGATTACAAGATTAGGAATGAGTACTGAAACAAAACAGATTTTCTAGTTAATACTAAAATACAAAGAAAAACATTTAATTTGACCAGAATACTCCATGTCCCTTATATTGTGGTTAATAAAATTTGATTGTAGTTTAAAAAAAGAAATATGCTCATTATGATTGCATATTTATAGCCCCTATCAGACTGCATTTCATCTTGGGGAAGGTAAAAGGAAGGAAGGGGGAAAAATTTAGGACTCAAAATCTTATAAAAATGAATGTTAGGGGGGACTAAGTGACACAGTGAATACAAGATCCTATGGCCTATGGGTAAGTCATTTAACCCAAATTGCCTTGCATTGCCTTCCCTCCTTCAAAACAGTGAAAGCTGAAAACCAAAAATAAATTAAATAAGCACAATTAATAGGAAAGTGAAATTGCTAAGCACCAAAATGAAAAATGACAATCTAAGAAATTACATTATAACAGAAGTTTGTTTCACAAAAAATATTTATGGTATGGAAACATTGTTTTCTTCAAAGTTCTATTTCATAATGTTTTTCAATAGCAACTAGATTAGTAATTTCATTGGCAGAGGGAACTACTGAAGAGGAAATCCCCACAGTCAAAAGCAGGTCATTCAAGTACCTTCTCTGCAATTTAGATTCTTAAGAGAGTTGCCTAAAGCATCAACAGAATGAATGAATTACTAGATTGAGAGCTTGAAAACCTAGACCTTCCTGGCTTCAAGATCAGCTATTTAACCATGATTTATCCACATGGTCTCTACAGTTACTTAGTAAGACTTTTTAAATTATTCGTTTTACAAATTAAATTTAAATGCTTTTATATCAATGTCCATTAACTAGGAAAATTCTAATTCAAACTTAATGCTAGAAAACAAACAAAAATCCCCAAGTACTCCAAATTCATCTAAACATTGTTATCAAAACAGCAATAACTGTAGATGGTTTGAAAAGAATGCATTCAGTTGGCTGTTTTTGGCAGATGATAGGAAATAAACTGAAACCTCAAAAAATGCATGAAACAAGGTGGTTAGGAAAAGAAAAATTCTTCAATGACTATATAAGACCACCATGAGTGCAAGAATATATTTATGCAATTATATTGCAAATAGTTTTCACATATTCAAAAGCTTTAAAAAAGAATGTTGGAATAGAAGACACAAAGAAGGAAATGTTCACTACTGCTACAATGTTTTCCATAGTAAACAGAACTTGGTTATTAGAGATGCATTGTATATTTAGATGAGAACCACTGCATAATTATTTAACCCATTGTATTTGTGCTAAAGAAACAAAGAAAACATATGGTTCTTGGTCAAATTGTTTACTGCAATCCAATACCATATTAATCTAATAAATACTGCTGAAACTGAAAATTACAGGACCCAAGAAAAAACTCTATTCAACACATAACTAGCATTATTTCAGGATATAATTAAAGACAGCTTTATATTGGCAATGTGGGTCTTGGAGAAAATGTGCAACTCATTTTAAACCTTCAAATGAAGTGATTATGAAAAAAAGCCACTTAAAGCCAGTACATATCAGCCTCAAAGGTGACCAACAAAAACTGATGGAAGATACAACTTGGTTGGTGACCAGATACTCAAATGAAAAGGTTCAGGCAAAGTTTTATTTTGTAAAACTTTTTTTTTTCATTTCAAGTGTCAAGAAAATAACTTTTTTCTAAAGTATACTATTTCCCCAAATGGAGATATAGGGAAGGTGTGTTTTATGAGTGATCAGTGAGGATCTATGAAGAATCAATGAAGAAAGAAGGAGATGAATAACAGCAACTACCTTATTTGAACTATTTCAACAGTGGTGTTATAAAACAGCTGTGAGAGCAAGCAGCCTTTGGCAGTTTCTTTTGTTTACTGAAGAGAAGTGAGAAATACTAAAAGGTATATAGGTTCACTGAATAACTTGAGACTGAGTTTCCAGACATGTCAAGAGAGTCAGCAACTGATATTTTGAGGGTCTGATAATTTGAGGAGTGATACTGATGACAGCTAAAATATTGTAATATTTTGTATGTTTGTGTGTTTGTATGTATCTCTTTATTATTGTTTCCATTTGTTAATTACATAGTAATTTGTATGTCAATTTAAATAAATCTATATATACATATCTCCATTAGGAGAGATATATATTAAGATAGTTCTGTAATATCACTTCCCAACATCAGCTAGTCTTTTTTTCCAATATTGTACCTGCAAGTAGGCCCTTAAGAGACTGTAACTGTTTTTATAATCTATATGAGAATTGCAACTGAAAAAGGGGCCAAGTTAGTATTAATAAATGTCAATACTGGCTCTGAATACACCATTATGGAAGTGATCAGACAAAACAATTTTTAAAACAACTCTCCTATTCAAACAGACATTATACATGATGGACATATAGCTTTTTAAAGATTACAAAATATTTTCCTCATAATCACCACCACTCTATAAGGTACTATCTATCCCTGTTTTACACATGAGGAGAAAGACAAAGTATGTCCTCAAAGGTACAAAGCCATTAAGCCCAGAGCTAGGGTGCTATGATGAGGTTTTATGTCTACAAATTTGTAAAAATTGGTTTTTGTATGTATGTGTGTAAATATATTTTATATAAAATGTATGTGTGTATACAGACTCAAAATTATTTGTAAACCTTAATTTTTTCACATATGTATATTATTTAAGACAAGTTACAATAAATACATATAATATTTATTTATGCATGTCCCAAATTTGCAAAGGTCAAATTAATTCTAAGGAAACTAGACTGTAGGCCAGGAAACTATAAAGGTAATAATCAATGTTCTTTTTCACTAATTTTGTAATCGAGATGATCAAAGATTTAGAAGTGGAATAGACCTCAATTATCATCTAATCCTAAGCAGCAAAAAGTATGCCATGCAAGAACCCAAATCAGATTAAAAATGTCATTGGGAAATGTTTAACAAAATAAATAAAAACACAAGACCACGGATATAATGTTAATTTGTGGTGTTCTAAGTCAGTATGAGGCCAGGCAGGGTTCGATTTCTATTTGAGTTTGACACTACTGATTTAATCTAACATTTTCACTTTCAAATGAAGAAACTGAGGCCCAATGAGGTCAAGATCACATTGGTAGTAGCAGGGTCAAGATTGTCCTCTAACTATAAATCCAGAATTCTTTCCACAGTATCATGTTGTTGAGAACTTCAATACATGTATCCTAGGATATCTGGCTGAAGAGTAAAGAAAAAAACAATGTTCACTAATCTGCCCAAGAAAATCAATTCATATACATACACACACACACACACACACACACACACACACACACGCGCGCGTGTGTGTGTATATATGTGTGTGTATGTATGTATATATGTGTGTGTGTGTATGTATAACTCTAACTTAGGGTTATACAGTTGTGAAGAAAAAAAATAAGATTTCAGCTCATCCTGAAATTTGAAGGTTCATACTTTTTACCATGGAAAGGTATTTATATTTCCATTTTTGCCAAGACTGCCACCAAAGGTACAAATTGTAATAGCTGGGTTTTCTTATGCTCAAACAACAGCAAACTCCTTATTGGAGGATGGGGGGGGGGGAGAAATGGGAGGAGAACAGGACGGGATCACACAATATACATAAATGAAAATATTTCCCTAAATAGCTCATTTGTGACACATACATCTACTTTAAGGGGGAAAAGAAAAGATAAAACAATCAGCGGAGAAAATATTCTCCAGAATCTAATTCACTTAATATTTATTAAGGTTCTGTTAGACTTAATGTAAACAAGGTGCTAGGTTCTAAAAGGATTAATATCAAATGAAACACTTATCACTCCTCCCACCTAAGGAGTTTCCAATTGCTTTCTCTTCCTCTTATGTTTTCCTAAAGAACATTCCTTCACTTCTTCCCTTCACCTCTTCATCCAACTACCTTGGACATCCAACTACCTTTAAATTCAAGATAGACACAGCTATTCAAACTTAGGAATCACTGATTACAATCCCTCCAGTAAGATGGCAGACTATGCAGTACTTACCACCTACCTTGATCCTGCATTCCTGAAATCTTCCAGGTCTTACCACTTATCCTCTTGCTATGACCTCCAAAACTCTGGGAAATATGTGAGTCCTGAGAACACCTGGACCTTGCTACACACTTCTGCATTGTACCTTTGGGATTTGGGGGCCCTTCCATTGACTCTGCTCTTTTATGATACGTGCATGTTACATTTACCACTTAGAGAGCTCTGCTCACCCTTTTTTGGAGGGGTTTGAGAGGGTGGAGGAACATCTCTTTGTATCCCCAACACTTAGCACAAAGTTTGACATGTAAAAAAGTCTTAATAAATATATATTTTTTAATTCATGTAATAAAAAACAATTTTAAAATGCCTGTGAGAATTCCAGATAAGGAAAGAGCTTTTCCAAATGGGAGAAATCAGGAAAAAACTTCACAGAGGAAATTACATTAGTGATAGATCTTAGAAGACTGATACAATTAAAATGGGTACAAATAAAGGGAGGGCAATCCAGACCACATGAAAGAGATCAGGAAAGTCATGAAAGTGTGGCAAAACATGGAGCAGGTTTCTGTAATAGCATTATGGTTCAGTCTGGATACAGTAAAGCATACATGAAGGAACATGGGGTAAAATAAAACAGATTAAAGCAAGGTGCAGAGGGCTTTGACTGCCAGGTTCAGGAAGTTACACTTGATTCTGTTGGCAGAAAGAGAACACATTAGCATCATTGTGCCATGATCAATATCATTGCTAAGACTTCCTTCTTAACTTCAGCAGAGCCAATAAATCCCAACAGAAATAGAAAGACAGAACTAAAAAGAAAAATGAATGGAAACATCTGTCATTAATAGCATATGTTTCACTGGTACTATTAAAGTACTAAAGATGCCAAAAGAAAACATATTTTATATTCCTTTCAAAAATTCCAGGGATTTCCAAGAGTACTTTTAGTTTCAATTCTACTTCTCTGGTCAAACTATAGCAGATGTGAAGGCTATGAGGCCAAAGAATAAAATGTAGCAGTGGATAGGGCAGAAAATGAGTTAGTGTTTCCTTCTCCCCAGAAAACTGAATTTTAAAAATTATAAAAACAAATTCTTTATCAATGTACCTGTGTGTGTATGTGTTTGAAACATACATTTCTTACAAAATGGTTCAGACAAAAATGAAATGTTCTTGAGACCCTATGCGTATTTCTGCAGGCAAGTAATCAGTAAAAGACTTTATGAAGAAACAGAATTTTGTTTTCAGCCAATGAACACAACTATAGATTGCTTAAATTGAAAATTCAAACACAAAAATATGCGATGACAGCACTGCATTTGACTGGATGACAAACACCCTAGCACAAAGGATTTGATGTTAGGTACTTTGAAATGCTGCAGAATAAAGAATGTCTTTAAATGTCTGGTCTAAGAATCCAGTCTGCGATTCTGCCAAGTATCATTCCTGAAATACAGGGAACGCCTTTCAACCTCTGGGGTTCACTCCTGTTGCAGTTCACTGTAAAGGTGGAATATTATTAGCCCTTTAAGTTGACAAAGCTCTTTACAAAATATTGTTTGATCTTCACAACAACCTAGTGAGTAAGCTACTATTATTATTCCCATTTTACAAATGAGGAAATCAAGGCTGAGTGAGCATAAGTGACTTGCCCAAGTAACAGTTGCCTAAGTGTCAGCAAACTCTCAGTCAGAAGTTGGATTCAAATCTTAGATTTTCTACATGCTACACTTGAGCCTGTTTTCACATTTTTAAAACAAGCAGGCGCAGTTCAAAATATATGATGCTATAAATTCATCTAGAATCATACTGTTGAATGTAACTCACATTCTGTCACTTTCTGTACATGAAATTTATTTATGGCTGGAAATATAAAAACCTTTAACAAAAAAAAAAACAAAACGTGATGTGAGAGGATGGGATAGGGCTGACCATGCAACAAAAGCTTTATTTCATCGGGGCAAGGACGGGAGGAGTAGGAAGTGTGCCTTTTTCTCCTCCTCATTTTTCAGGGAAAAGTGTTTTCTGATTCTGCTCATTAGGAAGGTCAGTAAACATAGTTTTATTATAATGCCAATTTCTTCTGATTTCAAATTTTCTTAAAGTGGGAAAAAAACAAAAAAATGCTAGAGTTTATTAGTTATATAAATTGTAGCTCTCAAAATAAATCTTTAAAAAAACATTTAAATCAAATTCAAATACATTTAAAATTAATCTGAATGAACGAATTTAAATTTAATAATTCAAAGGTTATTTTATTACCAAAATCAAGTTGCAAAGGAAGCATTTTATGCTCTCAAGCTATCAAATTAGCTTTATATTTATAATGAGTTCTAAAAATAACACACATAATTGTTTCACGTTTTTTAAAAAACAACTCCATGGATCTGAGGAACAACAAAATGAAATGAACATTCTTTTCTCTTATTGTGGATAAAACTGTTTGTACAGTCTATATAAAAATACTGTACATTTAAAGAGCTGGAATGGAATAAAAACTTAGGACAGGATTCCAAGAAAATACCACTTCCCTGGTTATGGGAGTCAATGAATATATAGAAATGGGTCAAGAAAGGTAAAAGGTATTAACTGGACCATAGCATATGCTAACCTAGCTCTGAAAACTTATAAAGTTTTGCTCAAGCCACCAGCCCAAATCTGGCAAAAGGTACAATTTTGCAAACAAAAAAGAAAGGCAATGAGTTGTTAAGTATTAAAGGGACAACATTAAAAGGGACAGTTCTGGCACTTTAAAATGTTATGGCTGATACTATGAGATATGATGATACATTACTATTTTGGGAGATGAATGTGGGTATTTTCTTCAGGGATTTAGGATTTTTTTTTTATTTGTTTTGTACGTTGCGTTGTGGGAGGAGCTAAGAGTCAAACCTCTATACTGAAAAAGCCTTAAGCACACCTCATAAGCCAAGTTACTGTACTAGTGAAAGGTGAAAAAGCTAAGGTTCATTCAAATAAAGAACCAACCCTAACTTTGGCTCTGATAATAAAAATATACTAAGATACTTATCCCATGAATAGTAAAAAATTTAACTCCTAAGATTAAAGCAAATAGATTGTGTCATCAGCTAACATTTACATAGCCTTTCATGTAACATTATCACATTTGAGCTTCCTAATACCCCTGTAAAATAGGTCCTTCAAGTATTATTAGCCCCATTTCAAAAATAAAGAACCTAAGGATCAGAAAGATTCAGCATCTTTCCCACAGCTACTGAAGGGGAGGTAGTCAATATCAAGGGCAGGATATAAAAGCCAGGCCTTACTGTGTCCAAGTCTGGAGCTTGCTAACCACTATCCTCACTATTTCTAAATTAGAAAAATTTAAATTTCTACAGAAAAAAAGCATAAAAATAAAAACACAACTCTTCCCTTTGATTTCCGAATGAGAGATAAAATGGTACAATGGCTAGGGAGCAAACCTGGAAAATAGGGTTCAAAGTCCTGTTTCTGGAATACACAATCAGTATACACATAAGCAAATCATCTACCTATCAAGGAGTCAGTTTTAGACCAGGCGCAATTCTACCTCAATAGCGCCTATTTCCTCACTTGTGGCTCCCTATACCAAAGAAATTGCAGCTTCCGCCCTCGAAAAATTAAAGGCAAATATCCCACAAAACTCACGTAAAGCTTTTTTATTTCTCAGATAATATAAAGAAAAGGTTTGCAGCCTAGACCAGAAAGTAAATAGGAAATATTCAAATTCCTTCAGAGATCTAAAGGGAAGAAAAGGAAAAGAAGGGGAAACAGTAGACAGAAGAAGAAAAAGGAGGGAGAAGTGGTTTTTGAGGAAGAAGTTTTGTATTTCTCTTAAAAAAAAAAAATAGTTCCCAGGCTCCCAGAAAGATTTCTTTCCAGAATTGAAACTGATGACAATTTTATTTTTGCTTCTTTTCCCTGCTTCCTTGCTAACTCATATTCTTCAGACCCCTTAATATTTATGCTCCCCAAGAGTTTATCCTTGGCCCTCTTCTCTATTTTTCTCTTGAATAACAGGGTCCTGGACAGCTAGGTGGCACAGTGGATGAAGTGCTGGGTCTGGAGTCAGGAAGACTCATCTTCCTGGGAGTTCAGATATGACCTTAGACATGTATGTACTAGCTGTGTGACCCTGGGCAACTCACTTAACTCTGCCCCAGTTTCTCATCTGTGACCTGGGATTTGGGTTTGGGGACAACAACCTGAGCTAAGCTTCAGGCCTCCACATCTTGTCAGTCACTAAATAACTATGATTATTCTTCATAACATATTAGATACATCTTCCTTTCTATACCTATTCCCACATTACCTAGACTAAAACCTCTGTATTCCTGATACCATCACCACTTTATCACATTCTACAAGTAATCTACCTATACCTACATTCCTTACCCATCTGAATCTAACCTGTACAACTACATTTCCTAAAATGTCATTTCAATCATAATCCTAACATCATCTAAAAATTTCTATCAAATGACGTCTCCTCCAAAAAAAAGCCTGCCTGAATAACCCCAAGTCCTCTCCCTTCTCTGAATTCCCATATTCCTAGCTATACACACACACACACACACACACACACACACACACACACACACATAATGGTAATCTAAATTTGAAGACCCCCTTTTTGTCACATCAAATAAGCAGGTACTTAGTCCTTAGTAACTAATCAAACCTCTGTGAAGGAAACAAGATATGAACTCTGTGCCCTACTGCTGACATAACAGGAAAGGGTTGGCTGAAACAGGAAGAGAAAAAGGGAGAGAGAGAGACAGGGAGAGAAAAAAAGTGTGTGTGCGTGTGTGTGTGTGTGTGTATAAGAAAAGCCCCCAAGAAAGAGAGACAGAATTTTCTCCTGACAAGCTCCTCGTGGCAAAAGCAAAATTTTCTCCTGACAAGATCCTAGTGGAAGAATCATAGAGACTGAAGCCAGCTTGGGAGGGGGGGGGGGGGGTAAGGAGAAGAGGAGAGGGAAGAGAGAAGAGGAGAGGGAAGGGAAGGGAGGGAGACAGTATTTCTCTAGGCAGCATCTGGAAGCTGGGCTGCCATAGTTGACTGAGAACTAAGTTGGAGTTTTCTTGAGACAAGAATCTGGTGAAGTCTGAAGTTGCTGCCAGGAAGGCTACCTGGAAGGCCAAAGTTGTGGCTTATGCCTGGAATGCTGAGATTTCTTCTGGATCCTAGGAACAGCCAAACTGTCGGAGGACTGGGGAAGCATGACCTGGATGCTAACAACTTTGTTTGTTTGTGATCTGGTTAATCCTTGAGCTTCTGGAAACAGAAGTTGCGAAGGTTTTGAGATGTATTAGACCAGCGATTCTCAACCCCTTTGGGGGTCAAACGACTCTTTCACAGGGGTCACAGGGGTCACTTGCCCACATGCAGATACACCCAGATATGCCCACATACAAGTATTAAAGGGCTGCAGCATTAGGAAGGTTGAGAACTACTGTACTAAACCCTGTGAACTTCAGTATGTAGCAGGAACTGCCCAGACGACTGGACAAGGACCTAGGAGCTGTCTGCCCCTGAATCCAGGTGACTGGTGGATTCAGATAGGAGCTGGGACCATGGAACAGGAATGAGGGAATCTGAGAGACCACCCCAAGTCAAGATGAAGAAAAGGCCTCTTCTGGGGCGGCTAGGTGGCGCAGTGAATAGAGCACCGGCCCTGGAGTCAGGAGTACCTGAGTTCAAATCTGGCCTCAGACACTTAACACACACACACGCACACACAAAAACTAGCCGTGTGACCTTGGGCAAGTCACTTAACCCCAACTGCCCTCCAAAAAGCAAAAAAAAAAAA
>JAQQSW010011543.1:0-12733 GCA_028646575.1 Pseudocheirus occidentalis
CCCGAAGGTGGAGAGATAATCCTGCTTATCGCAAACAGGTGCAGCCTTTGCATTCTACCCTCAGGTGATCACATGCACTCCTGTTAGCTGAGGACCGGTTCAACCCATCACCTCACCCCACGTGAGGTATCAGAGACCCAACAAGAGACCCAACACTATTTATGTGACCAGATAACTTTACTAGATCTCTTTAGTAAACAAAGGCTGCAGTTTACATTGTGGACATCCATACATGCAACTCTAATACTAGCCTTTACTTTAAAAAATTAGTCAGGGGGAATCCCTTCAGAAGTCTACAAACAGCTCCACACATATTTGAAGGAAAATTCTATATAAGAAATGCATTTAATTTCTTTTGTTTGGCTGCAAAGGGTAAAAAATATATTGCTGGATGGAAGTTACTCAGAAGTAAATTTAGCCTTGACCAAAAAAGAAAAAAATATATAAAACAAAACAAAACACTTCTTAATTAATTGTGGATTCCAAAGTTGGATAGGACATCTTAGGAGGTAGTGATAAATCTTATACTGGTGGTATTTTCTTTTTCCTTCATAGTATTTTCTATTTTTTCTACAATTACATGCAAAGTCTTCCTTTTTGTAAAATTTTGAGTTCCAAATTTTTCTCCTCCTCTCCTTCCTCTGCCTCCTCCCAAAGAAAGCAAGCAATCTGATATAGGTTATACATATACAACCATGTTAAACATATTTCCACAATTGTCATGCTGTGAAAGAAGAATCAGAACAAAAGGGAAAATAACTATACAAAAAAATGAAAATAGTATTCTTTGATCTGCATTCAGACTCCATATAGCTTTTTTAAATAAATAATTTCTTTTTAGTTTTTGACATTCACTTCCATAAGATTTTGTTCTGACTTTTTTTCCCTCACCTTTCCCTCCCCACTTAAGACAGAATGCAGTCTGATATGGGCTCTACTTATACAAAAATATTAAACATATTCTCACATTTGTCATGATGTTATGAAGAGTTAGAACTAATGAGAGGAATGATGAGAAAGAATAAACATGAAAAAACAACAAAATAAAAGTATAGCAAAGAGTATACTTCCATTTGCATTCAAACTCCAAATTTCTTTCTCTGGATTTGGATAGCATTTTCCATCTTTAGTCTTTTAGAATTGTCTTAGACTCTTGAAATGCTGAGAAGGGATGTCAGTCAATGCCAGTCTTTGAACAATGCACCTCTTACTGTGTACAAGTTCTCCTGGTTCTGCTCATTTCACTTTATATTGGTTCATATAAGTTTTCGAAGTCCACCTGCACATCATTTCTTATAGCACAATAGTAATGCATTACATTTCTATTGCAAAACTTGTTCAGTCATTGACCAATTGATGGACATCACCTCAATTTCCAGTTCTTTACCATCACAAAAAGAACTTCTAAAATATTTTTGTACATGTGGGTCCTTTTGTCATTTTTATGATTTCTTTGGCATGCAAATCTATAAGTGGCACTTACTGCATCAAAGCATGTGCACAGTTTTATAGCTCTTTGGGCATAGTTCCAAATTGCTCTCCAAAATGGTTGTATCAATTTATATCTCCACCAACAATGCATTTATATATCAATTTTCCTTTATCTTCTCCAACATTTTCCTATTTCCTCTTTTTGCCATATTAGCCAAGCTGATAGGTGTCATATGGTATATCAGAGTTGTATTGATTTGCATTTCTCTAATCAGTAGTGATTTAGAACTATTTTTTTTGCTATGATTATAGATACTTTAAACTTATTCCTCTTAAAACTACCTGTTTATATCCTTTGACCACTTATCAATTGAGGAATGATTTGTATACTTATAAAATCAACTCTTTCCTAACTCTGTTATTTTAGAAATGATACCTTTATCTAAGAAACTGAATTTAAAAATTATCTCCCAGCTTTCTGATTGCATTGATTGCATTGACTTTGTATAAAAGCTTCTCAATTTAATGTGATCAAAATCATCCATTTTGCATTTCACAATATTCTTCATCTATTGTTTGGTCATAAATCCTTACCTTTTCCATAAATGTGACAAGTAAATTATTCCTTGATTTCTGAGATAGCTTATTGTATCAGTCTTTATATCTAAATCATGCACCCATTTTGACTTTATCTTGGTATAGGGTGTAAGATGTTGGCTGGTGCCTAGTTTTCTGCCATAATGTTTTCCTGTTTTCCCAACAGCTTTTGTTAAATAGTGATTTCTTATCACAGAAGCTAGAGTCTTGGGGTTTATCAAATACAAGATTACTATAGTTGTGGGCAGTACTGTCTTGCATACCTAACTTTTCCACTTATACATCACTCTATTTCTTAGTCAGTAACAAGTAGTTTTGATGATTGCTGCTTTATAATACAGCTTTATATGTGGTACAACTAGACCACCTTCCCTTGAATTTCTTTTCATTAATCCCCTTGATATTCTGGACCTTTTGTTCTTCCAGATTGATTTTGTTATTGTTTTCTCTAGCTCTATAAAATAACATTTTGGTAGTTTGATTAGCATGTCACTAAATAAGTAATTTAATTTATATAGAATTGTCATTTTTATTACATTAATTCAGCCATGAGCAACCGACATTTTCCCAGTTGAATAGATCTCACTTTATTTGTGTGAAAAGTGTTTTGTAATTATGTTCATATAGTTCCTGGTTTTGTTTTGGCAGCTAGACTCCCAAATATTTTATAATGTCTACAGTAACTTTAACTGGAATTTCTCTTTCTATCTCTTGCTGTTGGCCTTCGTTAGTTATACATAGAAATGCCGATAATTTATGTGGGTTTATTCCATAGTTCTTTCTCTGGATATGGTTTTTTAGCATTTTCTATGATGAGACTTCTGGAATTGACTTGGATTTTTGTATTGCTGAAAAGTGCCAAGTTTGTCACAGTTAATCATCACACAGTGTTGCTGTTGCTATGTACAATTTTTCCCGGTTCTGCTCATTTCATTCAGCATCAGCTTCAGTAAGTCTCTCCAGATTTGTCTGAAATCTGCTGTGCCTGATTATAATTTCTTATACAATTATAAATTATTATTATAAATTATAAAATTATAAATTATAAATTATAAAAATAGTTTTTACTACATTACTATACTGTAATGGCAAGCAAAGAAGTAAACACCTTGTTTCAGCTATTGAATGACCACCTCATTTCAGCTAGTTAACTAACACAGAAGTATTTAACACATTGTTTCTGTTCAGTTGTATGAAGTATTAAGATCCAGAACTTGTGAATCCCACAGTTTGTGAACCCTAGAACTTGTGAATTCTAGCACCAGGAAGGGGAAGAGCTAATGAGCACATATAAAGAGAGGCCCAGGCAGAAGCCAGCAGAACTGAGAAGGGAGCTGTTGTGGTGGAGTAGAAAACTTGTAGTATCCTGGCATTCTATGTTTTTCTTTTCTGTCTTCATTGATGTTTGTATATGATATTTTGTACAGAAGCCCTGGAACCTTCCTGGATGCCCTGAAAGAGGATTTTTTGGTTTTCTGTTTACAAAAGACCTGGAGGAGGGCTTTTGAGATCCTGGTACTTTACTGATGATTTGTATTGATCTCTTAGACCTTGTTTGTGGGTCTGTGTTGATTTCACAGGCAGATAGTGAATTGATGATGGTGTCAGTAAGGTATATGAAAGTTGTTTTGGTTCTGCTAATCTTTGTCTTCCCAAAAACAGAAACTGTAAGGGACTTGAGGTGGACTGGACAATGTGAGCTTCAATAAAGAATGGGAACTGTACAAGGAACTAGACAAAGTACTTGGCAAGGAGCTGGACAAGGAATTGGGAGCTGCCTACCTTTGAACCCAGGAGACCCTTGTATAGATTCAGGCAGGAGCATGGAAACTGAGAGCCAGCCTCAGTGAAGATAAAAAGATCTCTTCTTGGGTACCTGATGCTGACTGGGAAGATTATGATTTACTATGACCTAGGGTTGGAGAATTTTAACTTTTGTACTTTGTGTCCATTAAGGGGACAAGCCTCCTTAAGGAAGATTGAATTAAGGACTTATTGAATGATTGTACTTTGTGTCCCTTAAGGAGGGAAACCTCCTTAAGGATAATTGAATTAAGGGTTTTCTAAATGATTGAGTTACTAATGATTGTATTTTGTTTAAAACTATGTGGCCACTTTGGTGAAAACTACATGGCCATTTTGGTGGTAAGTGGTTATATCATAACATTGTGAATGCTTCACTTTGATTTCTGTGAATGTTTTGCCTTCATTTACTGCTGAATAGAGTTCACTATATTATGTAATCAGAACACTGAAGCTGTTCACAAAAGCAGTCCTCTGGAAAGCTGCTTGTGCTTCCCTTTACATACACCACAGCTTGTTCAACCATTCCCTAATTTGTGGACATCCCATCAACTTCCAATTATTTGCCACCACAAAAGAAGCTGCTGTAAATGTTTTTTGTATATATTGTTACTGGTGGTCTTCAAAAAGAAGGTGGTCTTCAAGAATTACAAGTTGCTGTTGACATAATATTCATGATTTTGGAGATGGATTAAGAAGTATAGTTTGTGTTAGTAGGATGCTAATAATTATTACAACTTTGATTCTGACGATATAAATATATGCACACATATATTTGTGAAATGAAAACACTGATTCTTGTAAAATATGTAAAAGTTACTCTCAGGAACTGGTTTCTCCATTAGGAGAAAGACAAGGAGTTCTCCACCAACAGAGAAAAATAAGGTTCTACATTTACCATCTCTAATATTTATCTAAATGAAGAGGGATGAGCTACTTCTTTTAATGAATTTTCCCTTTTGCATATTTGTTTCAATTTCTTTTTAGTGCTGGTTAGAGAATACTTGATGCACAAAAAATAATTTAACATTTAAGTCAAATTTGTCTTTTAGTCCTATTAAACTGATTTTGACAAATTTTTAAAAGACATACAGCAATTTTTAAAGGGGTTAATATGTTCACTCTGAAGTATTTATATAGAGGGAAATGATAGTTTGATCTGATGATAATGAAAGCACCATTCTAATTATAACTGTAACTTAAATGTAAAATCACATTTTAAATATAAACTAATTTATTTTAATTTTACAAAATGAAATGCTGAAAGCTATATTTACATATAATTGGAGAAAAATAAAACATTACTAAGGGAAAATATAACCAGTGATAAGATTTTAGTTGTAATTTAATTAATTAAAATTAATATTAATTGCATCATGACAGTAGAAAGATAGTAGAATTTGGAGTAACAAAATTGAGTTTAAATTACTAACTTTCATTCTCAATATTTGAGTGATCTTGGTGATCACACTTCACCTTTCTCAGTCTTAGAGCCTCTTCTTTTAAATCTTGGAATTGGGGTAAATAATTACTAAAGTCCTTTCCATCCCCTAATCTGTAATTCTATGATTCCATTTAAGAAAGTCCATTAAAGTCACTTCAAAATATCTCCAACAGATTACTTAGGACACTTTCTTATATTTTAAAATTCTACCCAAATTAGACATCCTTCATTTATCATTGCATGTTGCTGATAGTCAGGTGTCATCTCTTCCTCTTTTTAACTTTTAAAGTACTTTGTTTCTTCCCTTCCTGTATACTTAGATCCTGTTCTGTCCCTTTTTCTAAAATTTATATTAGTCTGAAACCTCTTGTTATTCTATGACTGACTTGAGGGTCAGGATACTTTACTGTTTATCTTTGTTTCTCTATAAGGAGTTTAGAATAGTTCTTCGTATGATGTTTGCACTGAATATTGTTTATTCAGTTCATTTCAGAAATTAATTCACCTCAGCTTTTCTCAAAGAAAAAAAATCTTTCCTCTATTGATTAAAGAGTTATAGACGGGAATCTAAGAAAACTTACAGGTCATTTAGTCCACCCCTCTCATACATATAGATATAACACCTTTTAAATAATAATTTACTAAACATTATTTAAATTTAAATTATTCAATTAATATTCAAATCCATGTTATTTAAAGTCCAGAAGGCCTTTATATGAAAAGTCATGAGTTCACATTCACAATCATTCTGAGCTCCAAATTAGAAAAAATAATTATTATTTAGACACTGGTTGGGCTTTCTGCCTAACAATACATTTATAGCTGTGTCTAACTAATTTTCACCCTCTTAATACAAAATTTAATTTGTTATAAATATTGGGGAAATAAGAAAGTAGATTACATTTAAGAGTCTACAGATACACAACAGACAAAATCAGAGGAAGTTGTAGGAAAACTGCCTTCTTCAGGAATTTTCCCAGCAAATTTCCTTCTGCTCTGAGATTCCTATAGAGTTAAAGACCTTTCTCTTTCTCTCTTTTCTCTGTCACATTCCAGTCCTACATTGTCTCCTCAGAGGTGTACTGGAACAAAATGCTTACAGACATCAGAATTCTTCACTCTATATTTGAGATAAAATCTTTCTTTTATACATGTTTCTTAGCGTAAACATTTGTCACCCATATAATGGCCTTGATACATTCAAGGAAGTACACAGACACTGTTCCCCCTAAGTTTTGATTGATTCAATCAGGAAATACTATTCCCTGAAAAAGATAATTGCTTTTTAGTGTGTGAAATAATCAATGGAATCCCAAACTTACACAGACAAGCAAACTGAGCCCCAGAATGCATTATTGCTATGATTATTAGTTTTGCTGTTATTATTATTAATAACAATGTTCAGTGAAGTAAAATGGCTAGAGAATGAACCTCAGACCTAGGAAGACTTGAATTCAAATCTTTCCTATGATAGGCACTACATTGTGACTCTAGGCAAATCAACTAAGTTTTTTACGTCTCATGAAAATATCTGAAATTAAGTTGCATGGAATGTGTAAAACTCCAATGACAGAGGGAATTTTTGCATCAGGGAGTTCTACATGTCAATGAAATTACACATCTCATACTTATTCTGATACATATATTTTGGTAATTTTATTAGTATTGTTTTAAATTTGTATTGTTGCAGTTTTTATTAGTTCAATTTATAGATTGATGTTAATAGTTACATGCATGCTTCTTATTCTAAAGATTTGAGCAAATAGGACATTCACTATCCCTTCAATTATAACATTGTCTTTATTTCTGGGAAACTTGAAATTTAATTTGTGAAAGAAGACATTTGACGTATTGAACACTAGACAATTAAGACATTTATTTGCTACTTTGATTTTTTTCTTTTTTTACTCTATCCACATATCTCCCTCGATTCTTGCCACTCAAAAAGGCCTCCATAATAAAAATAAATACACTCACGCAAACAAATTCAAATATTAGGGCCATCTGAAAATGTGTATTATTTGGCATATCAAATTTATTATCTTCTGCCAAAATGTGGCAATCTTGCCTTATATTCAATCTTCTGGTGTCATAATTGGTCATTAGACTGATCAAAGCTCTGAATTTTTGTTTTTCTTTTATTACTGAAATCTTAAATAAACAATTTTGCTTTTCTTCCTAGGTTTGTCTGACTATTTCTTCATTTGTTGTGATTGAAGAGTATTTCATTATATCCATATGCTTTGATTTGTTCAACTATTCCAACAAATTTATGGGCATCTATACGATTTAGTAATAATGGATCACAATTTAGCAATTTGGGCGTCCTAATGCCAAACTGCTTTCTGTTGTGGTTATTTGGTCTTTTTGGTCATGACTTTTTTTCATGACCTTTTTGTGGAGTTTTCTTGGCAGAGATGCTGGAGGGGTTTGACATTTCCTCCTCCAGATCATCTAAAGATGGGAAAACTGAGGCAAATGGGAGTAAGTGACTTGCTTAAGTTCATAAAGCAAAAATCTGAGGCTAGATTTTAACTCAGGTCCACCCCTCCATCCATTGTGCAGCCTAACTGTTCCAAGTATTTCTAGAATAGTTATATTAATTCATAATTCTTCCTCAATTCTTCAAATATTATCATTTTACTCTATCATTTCTGGCAATTAGATGAGTAGGAGTTGAAATACAAGTTATTTTAGCTGATGTTTCTCTTATGGTTACTAATTTGGATAAATATTTAATTTCTAATTGATAACTTGCATTTGTTCTTTTGAATATTGCCTGCCAGTATCCTTTGACTATGCATCTTTGGGGGCAAAGTTATTTTTATTACATATTTTTTTAAAATTTATTACATCTAATGGATATGAGATCTATATCAGATAAAATTACATCTATTTTCCAGTCCAGTTTTTCCACTACAAATTCAAATTACATTGCTTTTATTTTTGCAAACATTATTCAGTTTTAGACAATAAGAATTAGGCATTATATTTTGATGATATATTCCACATATGGTTCCTACATGGTGAAGAATTCCTTCCATTTTCATGACAGTGAATGACATCATTATTTACTCTTTGGATTCTCACAATCATTCAGACTTTAATATTTAGCATATTGTGAATGTTGCTCTAAACCCAAATTCTGATCAACTATGTCCAATTTTTAGAGTACTTTTTGGCTAATAGGGAATCCTAAATATAACAGTTGATAGCTTTATTCTCTTTTATTTTTTAACTTTCAACATTAATTTTTATAAGATTTTGAGTTTTAATTTTTTCTCCCTACCTCCTCCACCTCCCAAGTACAACATGCAATCTGATATAGCTTATACATGTGTAATCATGTAAATTAGTCATGTTATAAAAGAAGAAACAGAACAAAAGGGGAAAATCAACAAAAAGCAAACAAAAATGGTGAAAATAGTATGCTTTGATCTGCATTTAGTCTCTATAGTTCTTTCTCTGGATGTGGAGAACATTTTACATCACAAGTCTCTTAAACCTGTCTTGGATCATTGTATTGTTGAACAGAGCTAAGTCAATGATAGTTAATTATCACAGTGTTGCTGGTACTGTGTACAGTGTTCTCCTGATTCTGCTTACTTAACTCAGCACTCTTCTCACTTAACTCAGGGTTTTTTTTCCCTAAAATCTACCTGCTTATAATTTCTTATAACATAATAGTATTCCAATACATTGATATAAAACAATTTACAATTCATTTCCACAACAAAAAGAGCTGCTATAAATATTTTTACACATGTTGGCTCTTTTTCCTCTTTTATAATCTTCTTGGGGTACAGAACTAAGAATGATATTACTGGAACAAAGGATATGAAGTTTGGTTACTCTTTGAACATAGTTCCAATTGTTCCCTAGAATGATTGGATCAGTTCACAATTCTATCAACAATGCATTAGTGTCCCAATTTTCCCACATCTCCTGCTACATTTACCATTTTCCTCTTCTGTCATATTAGCTAATCTTATAGGGTGTTAGGTAGTATCTCAGAGTTGTTTTAATTTGGATTTCTCTGATCTCTAGTGATTTAGAGATTTTTTTTCATATAATAGGTGGCTTTGATTTATTTATCTGAAAACTGCTTGTTCATATCCTTTAACCATTTATCTATTGGGAAACAACTTGTATTCTTATAAATTTGACTCACTTTTCTATGTTTTAGAAATGACACCTTTATCAGAAACACTGGCAGTAAAAATTTTTTCTCAACTTTCTATTTTCCTTTTAATCTTAATTCCATTTGTTTTCTTTATGAAATACCTTTTTAATTTAATGAAATCAAAATTACCTATTTCACATTTCATAATGTTCTCTGTCTTTTGTTTGGTCACAATTTTTCCCTTCTCCTAACTATTCCTTGCTCTCTTAATTTGCTAACAACCTTTGCTTCCCTCATTCTGTCCTCCCTTCTATGAAGTCTCTCCCTTTTCTTTTTCTTTCTGCTCCTACTTCCTAAAAGTTAAGTTATATTTCTATACCTGAGTATCTTATTCCCTCTTTGAGCCAAATCTGATGAGACTAATGTTCAAATGAAGTTCATCTCCCTTCTTCCTTCCCTCTACTGTAATAAGTTATTGTGCCTTTTAAAGTGATATAATTTACCCTCTTCTGCCTCCTTCTTTCCTCTTCTTCCAGTACAATCATGGAATTAGATTTGTTATCATCACATCAAAGTCAACTTATATTCACACCTTCTGTCTATGTATGCCCCTTTCAAATGGTATAATAGCAATTCAGTTCTCAAGAGTTAGAAGTGTTATCTTCCCCTGTATGAATGTAAATTTTTTCCCGTATTAATAACATCTTTTTTTTCTTTCTTGTTTTACCTTTTTCTGCCTTTCATGAGTCTTGTATTTGAGGATCAAATTTCCCATTGAGCTCTGGTATTTTTATCAGAAAGTTTTGGAAATCCTCTATTACATTGAATAGCCATCTCCTCCCTTTATCCTCAATTCCACTGGGTAATTGGTCCTTGGTTGTATTCCATACCCTCTGACTTTTAAGGTAGTAGCTGCAACATCCTGCATAATCAGGACTGTGGTTCCATAATATTTAAATTGTTTCTTTCTGAATGCTTGCAGTATTTTTTCTTTGATTTTTTTTTATTTGGCTACACTATTCCTTCACATTAGTGGATTCTTCTGATGACTATTTTACCTTCTGGTGCTGGGACATCAGGGCAGTTTTCCTTGATGATTTCCTGAAAAAAATCTGTCCAGGATCTTTTATTTATCATGATTTTCAGGTAGACCAATAATTTTTAAATTGCCTCTCCTGTACCTATTTTCCAGGTCAGTTGTTTTACCTATGTAATATTTTAGGTTTTCTTCTATTTTTTTTCCATTCTTTTATTTTTATTTGACTGATTTTTGAGATCCCATAGAGTCATTAGCTTCCCTTTACCCAATTCTAATTTTTAGCATTTTTTTCTTCTATTAGACTTTGTGCCTCCTTTTTCAACTTGGCCCGTTTTGCTTTGTAAGGAGTTCTTTTTAGTGAGATTTTGTGCCCCCTTTTCCATTTCATCAATTCTATTTTTTAAGAACTTGTTTTATACACTCAATTTATGTCCTTTTTTCAAGCTATTGACTCTTTCTTGCATACCTCTCTTTTCTTTTCCTAATTTTCTTCTATCCCTCTTTTTGTCTATTAATATCCTTCTTGAGCTATTCCAAGAAGGTTATTTTTGTGCTTGATATCAATTAATATTTCCCTTTGAGGTTTTGCATGTGGGCATGTTGACAATGTTGTCCTCTTCTGAATTTGTTTCTTGATCTCCCCTGTCCCCATAACAAAAATCTATGAGCATTGTCCATTGCTGCTTTTTTCTCATGGCATTTGCCTAATTCCTGATTTTTTAGAATTGAGCTCTCCTGATGGAGTACAGGGGACATTGATCCAAGCTTCTTGTGCTAGTAATCTCAGACCTAGTCACTGGTTTTGTGTGCTGGGACTTCTGGTACTGGCATCTGGAAGAGTCTGGCAGCTTACCTGGTATAGAGTCACAGTAGGGAGTCTGGCTCTAAGGACTCCTTTTCCCTCGAGTCATGCACTCAAATGTTTGGCTGCTGGAGGATGTTTGCCAGTCTGGAACTGTGCCTCCTGGAATTATGCTTCCTGGAGTTGTGCTGAAGCACTGAGAGATTTAACTGCCAGAGGACACCAATGCATGTGGTGCTTTTCCAAGCTAGTGACTACCAGTTCCCTTGCCTGGGCTAAGGCATTCAGTGGTCCTGATGTTAATGCCTGCCTGTTTGACCATCCTGAGACCAAGAATCTGCCCCTGGTTTGCTGAATTGGGGTATTAGGTGGGTTTGCTGGGGCACCTCCCAGCCCACATTGCTCTACCTATCTCAGAGACAGACGATCTTTTCCCATTAATCCCCTAAGCTTCCCAGGCTACAAGATTGCTGTGTCCTGTATTTCTGCTGGCTCAGCTGTTCCAGGGTTTTTCCCGGGTCAATATTTTCTGAACTTTCAGAGTTCTGCAAGGAAGAGTCAGAGCAACCTACTTCTTTCTCAATCATCTTGGTTCCCAGAAGCTGACAGCTTTTGTTTGAGTGAAAGATATGGAAAAAATGTAATTTATTCCAAATTTTATTTGCCTACCATATTGTATTTATCAGTTATATTTTATAGGTGACATATATTTTGATAATTAATACTTAAGTATATAACTTAAGATCTGATACTACTAGTTTCACTTCATTCCTACTCCCCACTCCTTATTTCCTTGGAATTTTTGTAAATTTTTACCCCTAAATTAATTTTATTATACATTTTTCTACTGTTTTAAAGAAATTTTTCATAGTTTGATTCAAATGACAAAATGAAATTAGGTAGTATAATTTAGAATATCTCTGTGATCCAGTACATGGTGAATTTTTGTAAATATTCTAGATTGTGTTAAGAAATATGTGTATTGGGGCAGAGCCAAGATGGCGGCATAGAAGCAGCAAAGCACCACAGCTCCCACACAAACATGCTAAAAAAAACTCATAAAATGGGACGCTAAACAGATTTTCAAGCTCCAAAACTCTCCAAAAGACAGAAAGAACATCTGTTGCTACAGGCAGCGCAGCAGGTGGGGCTCTTCGCAGCAGTCTGGGACCCGAGGCCGAAACCCCTGCTGGGTCAAGCCCTGGGGCATCAGGCGGGGAATCACGGCTATAGGAGAGCAGATCAGCTGCACTGGAGGCACAATTACCACATCTATCAAGCCAGAAGAAAAAAAGGCTAAGAGAAAGGTCAGTGGATTTTGCAAACTCGGGAGGAGAAGAGCAGGTCCGGCCAAACTGCTCCCAGGGCAAGGAAGCAGTGGGAGGTGGATGTAGCAGCAGGAACGTCTGAGGGCCTCAGTGACTTCCACTGGGCTGCTTCAGAGCCCTCGGCCTGCAGATAGCAGGGGGGCTGACATGATCCATAGGGGCCAAG
>JAQQSW010011544.1:0-12733 GCA_028646575.1 Pseudocheirus occidentalis
ATTTGGATGTAGATGTGGATGTGGATGTGGATGTGGATGTGGATATAGATGTGGATGTGGATGTAGATGTGTACATAGACTTGGATGTGGATGTGGATGTGGATATTGATTTGGATCTGAACATAGATGTGTATGTGAATATTTATGTGGATGTAGATGTGGATGTAGATGCGGTTATGGATTTGGATATCGAAGTGGGTGTGGATGTGGATGTGGATGTGGATGTGGATGTGGATATAGATGTGAATGTGGATGTGGATGTGTACATGGACTTGTATGTGGATGTGGATGTGGATATTGATTTGGATGTGAATCTAGATGTGTGTGTGAATATTTATGTGGATGTATACATGGATGTAAATGTGGAAGTGTAGTTGGATGTAGATGAGGATGTGGATGTGGATGTGCACCTAGATATAGATGTAGATTTTGATATGGATGTAGATATGGATGTGGCTATCCCTGTGGATGTGGATAGGGATTTGTATGTGGATGTGGATGTGGATTTTGATACAGATGTATATGTAGGTTGTATGTGGGTGTGGAAATGGATATTGATGTAGCTGTGGATGTGCATGAGTACGTGGAAGTGGATGTGTATGTGGATGTCGATATGGATTTGGATATGTATGCAGATGTGAATGTGGATGTGGATGTTGATATATATGTGCATATAGATGAGGATGTGCAAGTGGATGCGGTTATGGATATAGATGTGGATGAGGATGTGGATGTGCATTTGGATGTTGATGTGGATGTAGATGTGGTTATCTATGTGGTTGTGGATTTCGATATGTATGTGGATGTAGATGTGCATGTAAATAAACATGTGGATGTTGATGTGAATGTGGATTTGGATGTGGATATGAATGGGAATATGTATATGGATATGGATGTGGAAGTACATGTAGATGTAGATATGGATATGGATGTAGATATGGATGTGGATTTAGATGTGGATGTGCAAGTTCATGTGAATATACATATGGACGTTTATGTAGATATAGATGTGGATGTGGATGTGGATATAGATGTGGATGTGAATGTGGATGTAGATATGGATGTGGATGTGGATATAGATATGGATATGGATGTGGATGTAGTTGTAGATGTGGATATAGATGTGGATGTAGATGTGGATGTGGATGTAGATGTGGATGTGGATGTGGATGTGGATGTGGATATGGATATAGATGTGAATGTGGATGTGGATGTGTATATGGACTTGGATGTGGATGTGGATGTGGATATTGATTTGAATGTGAATCTAGATGTGTGGGTGAATATTTATGTGGATGTAGCTGTGGATGTAGATTTGGAAGTGTATGTGGATGTATATGATGATGTGGATGTGGATGTAGATATGGATGTTATGTGGATTTGGATGTGAATGTGGATGTAGATATGGATGTGGATATCGATGTGGATGTGGATGGGGATGTTGATATAGATGTAGAGGTAGATTGTATGTGGGTGTGGATATGGATATAGATGTGGATGTGTACGTGGTAATGGATGTGGATATGTATGCAGAGGTGGATGTGGATCTGGATGTTTATATATGTGTGTATTTAGATGTGGATGTGCAAGTGGATGTGGTTGTGGATATAGATTTGGATGAGGATGTGGATGTTCATTTGGATATTGATGTGGATGTAGCTGTGGTTATGGATGTAGTTGTGGAATTTGATGTGGATGTTGATGTGCGTGTGTATGCAGATGTGGATGTGTTTATTTATTTGGATGTAGACGTGGATGTAGATGCAGATGAATATGTGGATGTGGATGTGGATATTGATTTTGGATGTTGATGTAGACATAGATGTGGATGTGGATGTAGATGTGGATGTGGATATGGATACAGATGTGGATGTGGATGTGCATATGTTTTTGGACGTGGATGTGGATGTGGATGTGGATATTGATTTGGATGTGTATGTAGATGTGTATGTGAATATTTATGTGGATATAGATTTGGATGTAGATGTGGATGTGGATGTGGATGTAGATGTTGGAAGTGGATGTGAATGTGTACATGGACGTCAATATGGATGTGGATGTGGGTTTGTACATTAATTTGGATGTGAATGTGGATATGGATATTGATTTGGATGTGAATGTAGATGTGTATGTGCATATTTATGTGGATGTAGATGTGGAAGTGTATGTGGATGAGGATTTGGACGTTGATGTGGATGTGCATGTAGACATAGATGTGGATTTGGATGTTGATGTAGATATGGATATTGATCAGGATGAGGATGTTGATGTGGTTGTGAATGTGGATGTGTATATCTATATGGATGTGGACGTAGATATGGATGTTATGTGTATTTGGATGTGAAAGTGGTTGTAGATATGGATGTGGATATCGATATGGATGTGGATGTGGATGTGGATGGGGATGGGGATGGGGATTGTGATATAGATGTAGATGTAGATTGGATGTGGGTGTGGATACGGATATACATGTGGATGTGGATGTGCATGTGTACATGGACGTGAATGTGGATGTGGATGTGGATGTGGATATTGATTTGGATGTCAATGTAGATGTGTATGTGAATATTTATGTGGATGTAGATGAGGATGTGGATGTGGATGTCGATGTGCATTTGGACGTCGATGTGGATGTGGATGTAGATATAGATGTGGATTTGGATGTGGATGTAGATATGGATATTGATCTGGATGAGGATGTTGATGTGGATATGAATGTGGATGTGGATTTCTATATGGATGTGGATGTAGATATGGATGTCATGTGTATTTGTATGTGAAAGTGGATGTACATATGGATGTGGATATTGATGTGGATGAGGATGTGTATGTGGATGTGGATTGTGATATAGATGTAGATGCAGATTGGATGTGGGTGTGGATACGGATACAGATGTGGATGTTGATGTGCATGTGTACATGGACATGTATGTGGATATGGATGTGGATATTGATTTGGATGTCAATGTAGATGTGTATGTGAATATTTATGTGGATGTAGATGTGGATGTAGATGAGGATGTGGATGTGGATGTCGAAGGGTATTTTGATGTTGATGTGGATGTGGATGTAGATATGGATGTGGATTTGGATGTGGATGTAGATATGGATATTGATCTGGATGAGAATGTTGATATGGATGTGAATGTGGATGTGTATTGCTATATGGGTGTGGACATAGTTATGGATGTCATATGTATTTGGATGTGAAAGTGGATGTAGATATGGATGCGGATATCGATGTGGATGTGGATGTGGATGAGGATGTGGATGTGGATGTGGATGTTGATATAGTTGTAGATGGAGATTGGATGTGGGTGTGGATATGGATATAGATGTGGATGTGGATATGCATGTGTACATGGACGTTGATGTGGATGTGGATGTGGATGTGGATGTGGATTTGGATATGTATGCAGATGTGCATGTGGATGTGGATGTTGATAAACATGTGGATTTAGATGTGGATGTGCAAGTGGATGTGGTTCTGGATATAGATGTCGGTGAGGATGTAGATGTGGATTTGGATGTGGATGTGGATGTAGATGTGCATATGGAAGCCTATGTGGGTTTTGGATCACATATGGATGTGGATGTGGATGTGGATGTGGATGAGGATTGTGATATAGATGTAGATGTAGATTGTACGTGGGTGTTGATATGGATATTGATGTGGATGTGTATGTGCATGTGTAAGTGGACGTGGATGTGGTGTGGATGTGGATATGGATTTGGATATGTATGCAGATGTGGATATGGTCGTGGATGTGGATATAAATGTGGATTTAGATGTTGATGTGCAAGTGGATGTGGTTATGGATATAGATATGGGTGAGGATGTGGATGTGGATTTGCATGTTGATGTGGATGTAGATGTGCATATGGAAGCCTTTGTGGATTTACGTGGGGATGTGGATGTAAATGTGCATGTAGATATTCATGTGCATGTGTATGTAGATGTGGATGTGGATATGGATGTGGATGTGGATGTGGATGTGGATATGGATAGAGATGTGAATGTGGATGTGGATGTGGATTTGGACGTGGATGTGTATGTGGATGTAGATATGGATGCCATGTGGATTTGGATGTGAATGTGGATGTAGATATGGATGTGGATATCGATGTGGATGTGGATGTGGATGTGGATTTGAATGGAGATATGTATATGGATGTGGATGTGGAAATAGATGTCGATGTGGATGTGGATGTGGATGTAGATATGGATGTGGATGTAGATGTGGATGTGCAAGTTCCTGTGCATATACATATGCACGTTTATGTAGATATAGACGTGGTTGTGGATGTGGGTATAGATATTGATGTGGAAGTGGATGTAGATATGTATGTGGATGTGCATATAGATATAGATATGGATGTGGATGTAGTTGTAGATGTGGATGTAGATGTGGATGTAGATTTGGATGTGGATATGGATGTGGATGTGGATGTGGATATGGATGTGGATATGGAAATAGATGTGGATGTGGATGTGGATGTGTACATGGACATCAATATGGATGTGGATGTAGATGTGGACATAGACTTGGATGTGCATGTGGATATTGATTTCGATGTGAATGTAGATGTGTATGTGAATATTTATGTGGATGTAGATGTGGATATAGATATGGAAGTGTATGTGGATGTAGATGAGGATGTGGATGTGGATGTGGATGTGGATTTGGATGTGGACTTGGATGTGGATGTACATATGCATATTGATCTGGATGAGGATGTAGATGTGAATGTGAATGTGGATGTGGATTTCTATATGGAAGTGGATGTAGATATGGATGTCATCTGGATTTAGATGTGAATGTGGATGTATATATGTATGTGGATATCGATGTCTATATGGATGTGGATGTGGATGTGGATGGGGACTGGGATGTGGATGTTGATGTATATGTAGATGTAGATTGGATGTGGGTGTAGATATGGATATTGATCAGGATGAGGATGTAGATGTGGATGTGAATGTGGATGTGGATTTCTATATGGAAGTGGATGTAGATATTGATTTCATGTGGATTTGGATGTGAATGTGGATGAAGATATGGATGTGGATATTGATTTGGATGTGGATGTGGATGTGGATGTGGATGTGGATTGTGATATAGATGTAGATGCAGATTGGATGGGGTGTGGATATGGATGTAGATGTGGATGTCGATGTGCATATGTTTTTGGACGTGGATGTGGATGTGGATGTGGATATTGATTTTGATGTCAATGTAGATGTGTATGTGAATATTTATGTGGATGTAGATGTGGATGTAGATGTGGATTTGGATGTCGATGTGGATGTGGATGTAGATATAGATGTGTGTTTGGATGTGGATGTAGATATGGATATTGATCTGAATGAGGATGTTGATGTGGATGTGAATGTGGATGTGGATATTTATATGGATGTGGATGGAGATTTGGATGTCGGTGTGGATGTAGATATACATGTGTGCTTGGATGTGGATGTAGATATGGATATTGATCTGGAGGAGCATGTTGATGTGGATGTGAAAGTGGATGAGGATATTTATATGGATGTGGATGTAGATTTGGATGTCATGTGGATGGGGATGTGGATGTGGATGTGGATGTGGATGTGGATGTGGATGTTGATAGAGATGTAGATGAAGATTGGATGTTGGTATGGATATGGATATAGATGTGGATGTGGATGTGCATGTGTACATGTATGTTGATGTGGATGTGCATACAGATATGGATTTGGATATGTATGCAGATGTGGATATGGACGTGGATGTGGATATATATGTGGATTTAGATGTGGATGTGCAAGTGGATGTGGTTGTGCATATAGATGTGGTTATGGATGTGGTTGTGGGTTTCGATGTGGATGTGGATGTAGATGTGCATGTAAATATACATGTGGATCTGCATGTGAATGTGGATTTGGATGTGGATGTGAATTGAGATATGTATATGGATATGGATGTGGAAGTAAATGTAGATGTAGATGTGTCTATGGATATAGATATGGATGTGGATGTAGATGTGTATATTGATCAGGATGAGGATGAGGATGTGGATGTGAATGTGGATGTGGATTTTGACTTGGATGTGGATGAAGATATTGATGTCATGTGGATTTGGATGTGAATGTGGATGTAGATATGGATGTGGATATCGATGTGGATGTGGATGTGGATATGGATTTGGCTTTGTATGCAGATATGGATGTGTTTGTTTATTTTGATGTTGACGTGGATCTAGATGTGGATGTGGATGTGGATGTGAATGTGTACATGAACGTGGATATGGATTTGGATGTGGATATGGATTTGGATGTGTATGCAGATGTGGACATGGATGTGGATGTTGATATATATGTGGATTTAGATGTGAATGTGCAAGTGGATGTGGTTGTAGATATAAATGTGTATGAGGATGTGGATGTGGATTTGGATGTTGATTCATATGTAGATGTTTATACGGATGTGGTTGTGGATTTCGATGTGGATGTGGGTGTAGATGTGCATGTAGATATACATGTGTATGTGGATTTGAATGTGGATTTGGATGTGGATGTGAATGGATATATGTATATCGATATGGATGTGGAAATACATGTAGATGTGGATGTGGGTGTGGATGTAGATATGGATGTGGATGTAGATATGGATGTGCAAGTTCCTGTGCGTATACATATAAACGTTTATGTAGATACAGACGTGGTTGTGGATGTGGATATAGATGTTGATGTGGAAGTGGATGTAGATATGTATGTGGATGTGTATATAGATATGGATATGGATGTGGATGTAGTTGTAGATGTGGATATAGATGTGGATGTAGATTTGGATGTGGATATGGATGTGGATGTGGATGTGGATATGGAAATAGATGTGGATGTGGATGTGGATGTGTACATGGACGTCGATATGGATGTGGATGTAGATGTGGACATAAACTTGGATGTGCATGTAGATATTGATTTGGATGTGAATGTAGATATGTATGTGAATATTTATGTGGATGGAGATGTGGATATAGATGTGGAAGTGTATGTGGATGTAGATGAGGATGTGTATGTGGATGTGGATGTGGATGTGGATTTGGATGTGGATGTAGATATGCATATTGATCTGGATGAGGATGTAGATGTGAATGTGGATGTGGATTTCTATATGGATGTCGATGTAGATATGGATGTCATCTGGATTTGGATGTGAATGTGGATGTATATATGGATGTGGATATCGATGTCTATGTGGATGTGGATGTGGATGTGGATGGGGATGGGGATGGGGATGTGGATGTTGATGTATATGTAGATGTAGATTGGATGTGGGTGTGGATATGGATATTGATCTGGATGAGGATGTAGACGTGGATGTGAATGTGGATGTGGATTTCTATATGGATGTGGATGTAGATATTGATGTCATGTGGATTTGGATGTGAATGTGGATGAAGATATGGATGTGGATATCGTTTTGGATGTGGATGTGGATGTGGATGTGGACTTGGATTGTGATATAGATGTAGATGTAGATTGGATGTGGGTGTGGATATGGATATAGATGTGGATGTGGATGTGCATACGTTTTTGGACGTGGATGTGGATGTGGATGTGGATATTGATTTGGATGTCAATGTAGATGTGTATGTGAATATTTATGTGGATGTAGATGTGGATTTAGATGTGGAAGTGTATGTGGATGTAGATGAGGATGTGGATGTGGATGTTGATGTGCATTTGGATGTCGATATGGATGTGGATGTAGATATACATGTGTGTTTGGATGTGGATGTAGATATGGATATTGATCTGGAGGAGGATGTTGATGTGGATGTGAATGTGGATGAGGATGTTTATATGGATGTGGATGTAGATTTGGATCACATATGGATGTGGATGTGGATGTTGATATAGATGTAGATGCAGATTGGATGTGGTTGTGGATATGGATATAGATGTGGATGTGGATGTGCATGTGTACATGGACGTTGATGTGGATGTGCATACGGATATGGATTTGGATGTGTATGCAGATGTGCGTATGGATGTGGATGTGGATATATATGTGGATTTAGATGTGGATGTGCAAGTGGATGTGATTATGGATATAGATGTGTTTATGGATGTGGTTGTGGGTTTCGATGTGGATGTGGATGTAGATGTGCATGTAAATATACATGTGGATGTGCATGTGAATGTGGATTTGGATGTGGATGTGAATTGAGATATGTATATGGATATGGATGTGGATGTAGATGTAGATGTGTCTATGGATATAGATATGGATGTTAATGTAGATGTGGATATTGATCAGGATAAGGATGAAGATGTGGATATGAATGTGGATGTGGATTTTGATTTGGATGTGGACGAAGATATGGGTGTCATGTGGATTTGGATGTGAATGTCGATGTAGATTTGGATGTGTATATGGATGTGGATGTAGATGAGTATGTGGATGTGGATGTGGATATTGATGTGGATGTTGATGTAGATGTCCATGTAGATATACATGTGGATGTGGATGTGAATGTGGATTTGGATGCGGATGTGAATAGAGATATGCATACGGATATGGATGTGGATGTGGATGTGGATGTGGATGTGCATGTGGATGTCGATGTTCATTTGGATGTGGATATGTATATAGATGTGGATGTGGATGAAGATGTGTACATGGACTTGGATGTGGATGTGGATGTGGATATTGATTTGGATGTGAATGTAGATGTGTATGTGAATATTTATGTGGATGTAGATGTGGATGTAGATGCGGATATGGACTTGGATATCCATGTGGATGTGGATGTGCATGTGGATGTGGATGTGGATGTGGATATGGATGTGAATGTGGATGTGGATGTGGATATGGACTTGGATGTGGATGTGGATATTGATTTGGATGTGAATCTAGATGTGTGTGTGAATATTTATGTGGATGTAGATGTGGATGTAGATGCGGATGTGTAAGTGGATGTATATGAGTATATGGATGTGGATGTAGATACAGATATGAATTTGGATGTGGATGTAGATATGGACATGTATGTTGATGAGGATGCGGATGTGAAAGGGGATATTGATTTCTATACGGATGTTGATGTTGATATGGATGTCATGTCGATTTGGATGTGAATGTTGATGTAGATATGGATGTGGATATCAATGTGGATGTAGATGGGGATGTGGATGTGGATGTTGATATAGATGTAGAGGTAGATTGTATGTGGGTGTGGATATCGATATAGATGTGGATGTGGATGTGCATGTGTACGTGGATGTGGATGTGGATGTGGATGTGGATATGGATGTGGATATGTATGCAGATGTGGATGTGGATGTGGATGTGGACATGGACTTGGATGTGGATGTGGATGTGTATATTTATTTGGATGTGAATGTAGATGTGTATGTGCATATTTATATGGATGTAGATGTGGATGTAGATGTGGAAGTGTATGTTTATGAGGATTTGGACGTTGATGTGAATGTGCATGTAGATATAGATGTGGATTTGGATGTGGATGTAGATACGGATATTGATCAGGATGAGGATGTAGATGTGGATGTGAATGTGGATGTGGATTTCTATTTGGATGTGGATGTAGATGTGGATGCCATGTGGATTTGGATGTGAATATGGATGTAGATATGGATGTGGATATCGATGTGGATGTGGATGTTGATGTGGATTTGGATGTTGATGTAGATGTGCATGTAGATATACATGTGGATATGGATGTGAATGTAGATTTGGATGTGGATGTGAATGGAGATAAGTATGTAGATGTGGATGTGGATGTGGATGTTTATACGTATGTGGATTTAGATGTGGATGTGCAAGTGGATGTGGTTGTGGATATAGATTTGGATGTGGATGTGAATGGAGATAAGTGTATGGATATGGATGTGGAAGTAGATGTAGATGTGGATATGGAAATAGATGTGGATGTGGATGTGGATGTGTACATGGACGTCGATATGGATGTGGATGTAGATGTGGACATAGACTTGGAGGTGCATGTGGACATTGATTTGGATGTGAATGTAGATGTGTATGTGAATATTTATGTGGATGTCGATGTGGATATAGATGTGGAAGTGTATGTGGATGTAGATGAGGATGTGTGTGTGGATGTGTATGTTGATGTGGATTTGGATGTGGATTTGAATGTTGATGTAGATATGCATATTGTTCTGGATGAGGATGTAGATGTGAATGTGAATGTGGATATGGATTTGAATGTGGATTTGGATGTAGATGTAGTTGTAGATGTGGATATAGATGTGGATGTAGATGTGGATGTGGATGTGGATGTAGATGTTGGATGTGGATGTGGATGTGTACATGGACGTCGATATGGATGTGGATGTGGATGTGGACATGGACTTGGATGTGGATGTGGATGTGAATATTGATTTGGATGGGAATGTAGATGTGTATGTGCATATTTATGTGGATGTAGATGTGGATGTAGATGTGGAAGTGTATGTGGATGAGGATTTGGACGTTGATGTGGATGTGCATGTTGATATAGATGTGGATTTGGATGTGGATGTACATATGTATATTGATCAGGATGAGGATGTAGATGTGAATGTGAATGTGGATGTGGATTTCTATTTGGATGTGGATGTAGATATGGATGTCATGTGGATTTGGATGTGAATGTGGATGTAGATATGTATGTGGATATCAATGTGGATGGTGATGTGCATGTGTATGCAGATGTGGATGTGTTTGTTTATTTGGATGTAGACCTGGACGTAGATATGTATGTGTATATGGATGTGGATGCATATGAGTATGTGGATGTGGATGTGGATATTGATTTGGATGATGATGTAGATGTGCATTTAGATATACATGTGTATATGGATGTGAATGTCGATTTGGATGTGGATGTGAATGGAGATAAGCGTATGGATATGGATGTGGAAAAAGATGTAGATGTGGATGTGGATGTGGATGTAGATATGGATGTGAATGTAGATGTGGATGTGCAAGTGGATGTGGATATACATGTGCATGTTTATGTAGATATAGATGTGGATGTGGATGTAGATATGGATGTGGATGTGGATATAGAAATGGATATGGATGTGTATGTAGTTGTAGATGTGAATATATATTTGTATGTAGATGTGGATGGGGATTTAGATGTGGATGTAGATATGGATGTGGATGTGGATGTGGATATGGATAGAGATGTGGATGTGGATGTGGATGTGGATTTGGACGTGGATGTGGATGTGGATGTAGATGTAGATGTGGATTTGGATGTGGATGTAGATATGGATATTGATCTTGATGAGGATGTAGATGTGGATGTGAATATGGATGTGGATTTCTATATGGATGTGGATGTAGATATGGATGCCATGTGGATTTGGATGTGAATGTGGATGTAGATATGGATGTGGATATCGATGTGGATGTGGATGTTGATGTGGATTTGGATGTTGATATAGATGTAGATGTAGATTGAATGTGGGTGTGGATATGGATATAGATGTGGATGTGGATGTGCATGCGTACATGAACGTGGATATGGATGTGGATGTGGATATGGATTTGGATATGTATGCAGATGTGGACATGGATGTGGATGTTGATATATATGTGGATTTAGATGTGGATGTGCAAGTGGATGTGGTAGTGGATATAGATGTGGATGAGGATGTGGATGTGGAGTTGGATGTTGATGCGGATGTAGATGTGAATACGGATGTGGTTGTGGGTTTCGAAGTGGATGTGGATGTAGATGTGCATGTAGATATACATGTGTATGTGGATTTTAATGTGGATTTGGATGTGGATGTGAATGGAGATATGTATATGGATATGGATGTGGAAATAGATGTAGATCTGGATGTGGATGTGGATGTAGATATGGATGTGGATGTAGATGAGGATGTGCAAGTTCCTGTTCATATACATATGCACATTTATGTAGATATAGACGTGGATGTGGTTGTGGATAGAGATGTTGATGTGGAAGTGGATGTAGATATTTATGTGGATGTGTATATAGATATGGATATGGATGTGGATGTAGTTGTAGATGTGGTATAGATGTGGATGGAGATTTGGATGTGGATATGGATGTGGATATGGATGTGGATGTGGATGTGTACATGGACGTCGATATGGATGTGGATGTAGATGTGGACATAGACTTGGAGGTGCATGTGGATATTGATTTGGATGTGAATGTAGATGTGTATGTGAATATTTATGTTGATGTCGATGTGGATATAGATGTGGAAGTGTATGTGGATGTAGATGAGGATGTGTATGTGCATGTGTATGTGGATGTGGATTTGGATGTGGATTTGGATGTGGATGTAGATATGCATATTGATTTGCCTCTTAGATGAGACCTTTCCTGATTCCCTTCCTTTCCCCCACTGCTGCCAATGCCTTTCTCTCCAAATTTACTTCCTGTTTATTTTAAATATACTTATCAGTTTACATACCATCTTCCCTGATAGAATGTAAACTTCTTAGACAGAAACAGCTTTACTTTTGTCTTCTTTTGCAATACCTCTAAAACCTAAGCCTCTGTACTTTGTGTCTATCACATGCTTTAACATGCTTTATTATGCATATTATATCATATTGTATTGTATTGTATTGTATTATATTGTAGTATATTGTATTGTATTGTATTATATTGTAGTATATTGTATTGTATTGTATTATATTGTATTATATCATATTGTATCATATCATATTATATT
>JAQQSW010011545.1:0-12733 GCA_028646575.1 Pseudocheirus occidentalis
AATGAAGGTTGGGAGAGTTTTCGACTTGCCTACCATCAAACATCTTCCCTTCCCCTTTCCTTCCTTCCCTTCCTCCTTCCTTCCTCCCTCCTCTTCCTTCCTTTTTCCCTCCTTCCTTCTTTCTTTCCTTCCTTCTTTCTTTCTTTCCTTCCTTCCTTCCTTCCTTCCTTCCTTCCTTCCTTCCTTCCTTCCTTCCTTCCTTCCTTCACAGAAACATGCACCCAAAACAAGAACGGTGCTACTTCCCCATGTGCTGGTCAGGCCATAAGGAAAGCTCCTTGAGGGCAAGACTGTCTTTCTTTTTGCTTGTATTTGCATTTACAGGGCTTAGCACCATGCCTGGCATACAGTAAATACCTAATGAATGCTTGTTCATTGGCTGACTCCAGTATTGTGGTCTGTTTGGAAGACTGTCTTAACAAACTGGTTGACTTTGATCCAGGCTGCCTATAGCCATAAAGGGAAAAAATCGCTAATCAGAAATGTAAATTAAAGTTTTAAATTTAGATCAAAGTTAAAGTTATCAAAAGACATATAACCAGAATGAGTGGATTGTAAACATTATTAATAAGAGCTAACATTTATATAGCTCTTACTATGTGCCAGGAACCACGTTAACCATTTCATGATAAGTATCTTATTTGACCCTCACAACAGCCTGGGGAGGTAGATGCTAAAATTACTTCCATTTTATTATTTATTTATTTGTTTGTTTGTTTGTTTTTTTGGAGGGCAGTTGGGGTTAAGTGACTTGCCCAAGGTCACATGGCTAGTTTTTGTGTTAAGTGTCTGAGGCTGAATTTGAACTCAGGTCCTCCTGACTCCAGGGCCAGTGCTCTATTCACTGTGCCACCTAGTGGCCCCAATTACCTCCATTTTAAAGGTGACTAAACTGAGGCAAACAGAGGGTATGTTCCTGGCCTAGTCCCTAATGAATGTGTACAATAGTTGATGGAATTGGAGACGTTTAGTTGGCAGAGGAGGAAGAGAGGAGAATCATTTAAAGCAAGGTTCTAAATCTGAGATTCCTGGGTAGATTTCAAAGGGTCCATGAACTGGGAATAAGGCAATTACATCTTTCTGTCAATATAATTGGCCTCTTTTGTAATGTTATGTATTTTTTTACTTTAAAAACATTATGCTGAGAAGGGGTCTATAAGCTTCACCAGACTGCCAAAAATTCCCATGACTCAAAAAGAGATTTAAAACCTCTGACTTAGAGAAACAGAGTAGACTTGTTGAATTGAATTGGGTTGGATTGGAACATGATAGCTCTCTTCTGATGAAATCTGAAGGGATGTTATGTGGAAGAAATATTTGACAGTTTTTATAGTTCCAGAGGCCTGAATTAGCCTCATAGGTAGAAGTTATAAGGAGACAGATCTTGGTTAATATAAGGAATTAATTCTTTTTTTTTCTTTTTGGAGGGCAGTTGGGGTTAAGTGACTTGCCCAAGGTCACAGGCTAATTTTTGTGTTAAGTGTCTGAGGCCAGATTTGAACTCAGGTCCTCCTGACTCCAAGGCCGGTGCTCTATTCACTGCGCCACCCAGCTACCCCCAGGAATAAATTCTTAATAATTAGAATTGTGAACATACTGCTTCCTCCCAGTGGAACTTAAGTTTCTTGAGAATGGGGACTGTTATCACTATATCTCCATCTCTTCATCTAGTGCCTGACCTATAATAAGTGTTTAAGTTCTTGCTGATGCATTGGTAGAAAGAGATACTAACTTGAGGCAAAAATTACCTTACTCTTCCATTTAATAACCACATATCCTTGCCAAGTTATAGACTCTGTGATTCAGTTCATCATATTTATTGAGTGCCTACTACAAGCCAGGCACTGTGCTAAGCCCTCAGGTTACAAAAAGAGACAAAAGACTGTCTCTGGCCTCGAGCAACTTATAGTCTAATGGGGGAGATGAAATGCAAATAAATATATACAAAGAAAGCTGTATACAAGATAATTGAAAATATTATAATTAAAAGAAAACAGGGACTGGAATTAAGAGGAGTTTAGGGAAGGTTTCATGTAAAAGGAAGAAATTTTGTTGAGACTTTAAGGAAGCCAGGGAAGTCTGTGCTCAGAGTGAAGGAGAAAGCATTCCAGGAATGGGGGATATAGCCAGACTCAAGAGATGGAGTGCCTTATTCGTGGAACAACAGAACATCAGTGTTACTGGATCAAAGAACACGTATCAGGGTTTAAGGTGTAAGAAGACTGAAAAGGGAGGAATAGGCTAGACTATGAAGGGTTCTGAGTGCTGAAATGATAATTCCTTATCTTTAAAATGGAAATGAAAATAACTACCCTACCTGTACACAGGGTTATAGTGAGGATAGAAAAGAGTTGCTCCACTTTAACATGAACTTCTATTGTTATCTGTCTGGAATTGTAAGTGTTTAGTTTTGATGGAATTTGGACTAGATGGCTCCTGAAGGTCTTTTCAGGTATTCTATATAGAATGCGAGCATTTGCAAAATCAAGCTTTATATTCATTTTCTCCTTTGTGAGATGCCTGTGCAGTTGGCAATACAGATATTATCATCTCCATTTTACAGATAAAGAAAGTGAATCACAAAGAGGTCAAGCATCTTGCCCCATTGATGCATACTTTGTGACAAATACAGCATTCGAGCCCAAAACTTTTGGTTCCAAATCTAACCATCATACTACCACACCATTGCTGGATTCCATTCTGTGGTCTATGTACTTAGAAGTTCAGCTCTATAATTTTATGATTTTTATGATCTTTACCTTAAAATCATGATTCAAAAAATGCATTTCTAGCGCAACCAAATTTAACTTTTACTGATGGCAAATCATTAACCTTCCTAATACTGTGAACCTTTAATACTCGTATGTGGGCATACTTTCGTCTGGGTGGACCCGGGTGGAGACAGATAGAGGAGTGGTGTCTCAGTTCCTAAGGTCATCAGAAATAGGTGTTTTCCAGTGGTCTTAGGCGACCCTATTTGACCCCCAAAGGGGTTGCAACCCACAGGTTGAGAACCACTCATTTATAGACTTGGAGACTTGTGTTTCTCTAGTTTGTGGATCACTAGGAATGAGAAACAATAGTTGATAAATACTTCTGATGTACTGAAGGCCTGCCAAGTGACTGAGAAGGTAGCACCTTGCTACTTAAAATGCCTTTTTTTTAAACTTTATACGTTAATTTGTACAATTAAAAAATACAATATAAAACATAACCTTTACCATGTCAACCCAACTCATTGAAAGAATTTTATGATGTTGAACACCTTTAATTCTTTTTTATTTGCTTTTTTTTGGAGGGCAGTTGGGGTTAAGTGACTTGCCCAAGGTCACACGGCTAGTTTTTTGTGTTAAGTGTCTGAGGCTGGATTTGAACTCAGGTACTCCTGACTCCAGGGCTGGTACTCTATTCACTGCGCCACCTAGCCGCCCCTGAACACCTTTAATTCTTGACTTGCCTTAATTCTTACTTTTTCTATACCTTCAAAGTGTAAAAGAAGTCATGAGAGAAATTGTTAATCTGTACTTAATTCTGACCAGCAAGATATAATTGGTTGCTAACGTAGGAAAAGTGAGAACCTTGGGGAGAAGTGAATCCTTCATCATGGAATTTATGATAAAGATGGAAACCAGGGATGCTTTGTTTTGCTCCATAGACTTTGAAATAGCATATCTCAAAGGATCCAGGGAGGAAAAAAACATAGGTAGGATCTCAAGGCCTATCTAAATTCTATGATGAAATCTAGGCCAAGGAGGAAGAGAAGTTCTCAAGAATAAAATTCTAAGTATCCAAACAGAAACCACTCCATTGGGAGAAAAAAAAATCTCTGAAAATAAGACCAATGTGGCTTTCACTAGAAGTGAAAGGGCATTCACTAGCTAAAATTATAGATTAATAGATAACTAGATAAAGATATACACATATATATGCATATATATGCACACATACATACATATATCATACATGTATATAGCAAGATCAGGTGATTAAAATGCTTTTCTTTCTTTGTTAACAAGCATTTGTTCTTTCTTCCTTCTACCGCTCCCCCATTGATTTAAACTAAAAAGAAAACCCTTAAACCAAATATTTGGTCAAGTATTTCATTCTGCATTTTGAATCCATCAACTCTTACAAGAAGTAAATAGAATGTTTCAGCTTTGGACTTTTATAGTTGTGGTTTGTCATTTCATTGACTATAAGTTTTCAAGGTTGTTTTCCAAAGTCTTTCAACTTATTGCATAAATTATTCTTCTAATTCTTCTCCCTGTGCTTCACATCAACTCATATGGGTCATTTCCATTTCCTCTGAAGCTGTCCATTTTATCCTTTCTTATGATACAATAATATCCCATTACATTTTATACTATAATTTGTTTAGCCCTTATCCAATAGGTGGGCATTCCCTTTGTCTCTAATTTTTTGCTGCTATGAACGGAGCTGCTACATATATTTATATGCACAGGGGGCCTTATAAAGAGCAGGTGAATACAAGTGTGTGGTATAGTCCTCAGAAACAAATGTCAGATGTGCTAAAACTCAATATGAACTGATATTGATGATCAAGGCTTAGGATAACATAACTCAAAACAGTTTTGTTTTGTTTTTTAAAGCTAGGTTAAAAAAAGAAGAGAATCAAAGAAAGATTGGACCCACTGTGTGAGGTGGATGAATTGTGAATAATGGATAGTGGATAATGTAGAGAAATCAGAAACCAAAATAAAAGAGAAGAATGCCTAGAAGTCCTCAACAACTTTAAGACACCAGGTCCAGATGAATGATATCCCAAGATACTCAACAAACTGGGTTTATGATTGTAAAGACTCTGCCAGTGATCAAAGATTATTATCACAGATTCTTGTATTTATTTTTATTTAACAATTATTATAACTTACTACCTTCTATTTATTTTTATTTCACTATTTTGTGTGAATATATGTATGTGTTCTATATGTTCTGATACATATTTCTTGTATATAAAGGCTCTCAATACCATCTACGCTCTTTAAGAGTAAGGATTATTGCATTCTTTGCTTTTTTTTATTTCCAGAAACTAACAAAGTACCTTACCATAGTAGGTACTTGATAAATGCTTATTTATTGATGAACTGATTGACTAACAATTGCATTTTAACAGTGTTACTTAACTGAAAAATAATGGACTTTTCCATTCATGGTTTATACCAAGATGGTAGCAAAGGGTTTGGTAAAGACTTTCAAGATATCCATACAATTCTAGATGGAGAAATTTGGGATAGAAAATAATATAATCACATGAATTTGGAATTAGCAGGATGCCACAATAAAGACTTAGAGCTTAATGTCACCTTGGAGGTAGATCTCTGGAGAAGTAGTCCAGGGAATCAGTCCTTAGCCTTGGACTACTTAACACTTGTGTATCAATAACTTGGATGAAGACATACTGTAAATCAAATCCTCATCAGATTTGTAGACAGCATGAAGCCAGGACTGATCACTAAAAAAGATGGCAATTAGGTCTAAATGATGAGTGAAATCTAATAAAATTAAATTTAGTTCAGATAAATTTTAAGTGTACTACACAAGTTCAAAAAAATAAAGTTTTCAAAGTACAAAAGATGGGGCAAGCATGGCTCAATAGCAATTCGTATTTTTAAAAACAGTGTTTTAGTGATTTTTTACCAACTACATACATTAATTATGTGGTAAGATCAACCAAAAAACTGCTGGGTTCCTGGATTCTATTAGGAGAGTCAGAATAGAACAGAATTAAAGAGTTTAGAACATCAGCTGATGATAAATCCACTGCCCTCTCTCATGGTCAGATCACATCTAGATTGTCACTTGCTGCAAATACTGTAGTTAATATGGGTTGAACTTGGTAGCCTCTTAGTTTCTCTTTGACTCTATGACTCTGTGATTTCATGATTTTTTTTCTTTTGGGGGTGGGAAGGAGGAGGTAAGGACCTCATGTATAATTTCATTGGTATAAGAAACTTCCAGTAAGAAAATTTCCTTCACTAATGCAAACTGCTATGGTACTTGTAAAATTGTCTAAAATATAGGTGTTATCATGTCAGACATATACACACATGCACATACGCACACACACGCCTGTGCACGCGCGCGCACGCACGCACACACACACACACACACACACACACATACTCAATGAACACCAGTGGCTCTCTATCCCATCAAGATCAAACGTAAAGTCATAAGTGTGGTATTTCAAAATTCTTTACAGTCACGTCTATTGTTAGATTTCCAATCACCTTCCACTCTACTTCCCTCTACACACTCAAGATCTTGGCTTTTGCTCACATATTACACTCCATCTCTTGTCTCCATGCCTTTAACTTGGTTGTCTTCCATGCCTAGAATGATTTCCCTCCTAACTTCTGCCTCCTAGAATTCTTGACTTCCTCCAGAATTAATTTCAGATACTTCCTTCTATTGGACACCTTTCCCAGTCCCTTCCATTTTCATTCTTTTTTTTTAATTTTGTTTTGTTTTGTTTTCAACATTCAGTACCATAAGTTTTAAATTTTCTCTCCCTCTCTCTTCTCCCTTCACCAAGATGGCTTGCAGTCTGATACTATATGTGCTCTCCACATACATTCCTTTTAAACACATTTTCACATTAGTCATTTGCATAGAAGAATTATAATGAATGGGAAAAACTGTGAGAAAAACAAAAAGAAAAAGAAAGAAAGAAAATAGTTTGTTTCACTCTGCATTCAAACTCCATAGTTCTTTCTCTGCATGTGACTTTTCCATTGTATGCCCTTTCAAATGGTTTTAGGTCTTTGTATTGTTGAGAACGGCTATCAAAATCAGTTCAGAATATTGTTACTATGTACAATATTCTCCTGGTTCTGCTACCCTCACTCAGCATCAGTTCATAGAAGTCTTTCCAGGTTTCTCTGAAGTCTGCCTTCTCATCATTTCTTATAACACAATAGTATTCCATTACATTTTTATACTACAACTTGTTAAGCCATTCCCTGGTTGATGGGTATACCTTTAATTTCCAGTTCTTGGCCACCACAAAAAGAGCTCCTTTAAATATTTTTATACATGTGGAGTTTTTTTCTCATTTTTATGATCTTTTTGGGATATAGCCATAGAAGTGGTAGTACTGGCTCAAAGGGTATGGATATTTTTAATAGCCTTTTGGGCATAGTTCCAAATTGCTCTCCAGCATGGTTGGATCAGCTCACAACTCCACCAACAATGAATTAGTGTTCCAACTTTTTCACATCTTCTCCAACATTCATCATTTTCCTGTTTTGCCATGTTAGCCAATATGATAGGTGTGATGTGGCACCTCAGAGCTGTTTTGATTTGCATTTCTCTAACCAACAGTGATTTTAGAGTATTTTTACGTATGACTAATAGATAGCTTTAATTTCTTCCTCTGAAAACTGCCTGTTCATATCCTTTGATTATTTATCAATTGGGGAATGACTTGTATTCTTGTAAATTTGACTCAGTTTTCTGTATATTTTAGAAATAAGGCCTTTATTAAAGATATTGGTTATAAAAATTCTTTCCCAGTTTTCTGCTTCCCTCCTAATCTTGGTTGCATTGACTTTGTGACAAATCTTTCCAATTTACTGTAATCAAAATGATCCATTTTGCATTTCATAATGTTCTCTGTCTCTTATTTGGATATAAATTCCTCCTTTCTACAAAAATCTGACAGATAAACTATTCTTTGCTCCCCTAACTTGTTTATAGCGTCAGACTTTATGCCTTGATCTTTGTGCCTTGACTTTATTCAGATATACAATGTCAGACATTGATCTATGCCCAGTTTCTGCCATTCTGTTTTCCAGTTTTCCCAGCAGTTTTTGTCAAATGGTGAGTTCTTATCACAGAAGTTGGAGTCTTTGGGTTTATCAAGCAGTGATTTCTATAATCATTGACTACTGTGTCTTGTGTCCCTAACCAATTCCATTCATCTACTCCTCTATTTCTTAACTAGTGCCATGTGGTTTCGATGATTGCTGCAAAACTTTTTATTCTAAGATTAACATTTATTTATCCACTCTATATGTATCTTGCATCTATTTACTTTATATGTAATGGTTGGTTGTTGTCCTTCATGCTCAAAGAGGACCAAAATGTTATCACTATGTCGGGTCAAAGTACAATGTGTCTGATCACTATGGTTGACTAAACCAATAAAACCTCAGAAAGCTCTACCACATATCAGGAAGAAATAGTACATATGAATGTACTAAATAGAGATGTCTCTAAATTTGCTTATCTCATGTTTCTTTGCATGTGTGACACTCTTTATAGTCACACAATTCACCAAAGGGTTCAGAGAATATAAAATGCTACTGTGTTTCTTGACTATAGAAAATAGTGATTCAACAGAATAAAGTGGGATCTTAGAAAGTCGTCTTCCAACAAGATAACGTTCCATGGATATGTTAAGAGAATACAAAATTCTTTGACAGACGACAATAGGAACAATATTACAGAGATATAACCTATTCTCTAAAGCAGTTGTTTCAAACTCAAATAGAAATGGATCACTAAAGACAGCATATTGACTTAGAAAATGACAAATTAACATTATCTGTGTTGTATTTTTTAAAACATTTTCCAGTTACATTTTAATCGGTTTCAGGATACACTAGAGAGTTTGACTGGCCACTTGCTGCCCAGTGGCAGAGAGTTTGATATCTCTATGCCAAAAATATTTGAAACTGCATTAAAGATATCCAGTGCATAGTCTAAATCAGTGGTTCTCAACCAGCAGGTCACGAGGTTGAATGATCCTTTCACAGGGGTTGCCTAAGACCATCAGAAAACACATATATCTGATGGTCTTAGGAACCAAGACACCACTCCTCTATCTGTCTCCAGGCAGATCCGCCCACATGCAGATATGCCCTCATATGACTATTAAAGGGTCTCGGCATTAGGAAGGTTGAGAACCCCTGGTCTAAATGGAAAAGATTTCCTGTTGAAGTGGTAAAGTCTTCCAGAAGTAGATGAAAATGTGCTAGTATATTACTGAGTCTCCTAAAAAGAGGTTCATAACTGGTCTAGAGAGTTATCATAATGATATTAAAGAGGAAAGTTGATTGCATTAAATTACATCAGTTGTGTTTAACATCCCTCTAAAACATAGATAATTGCATATAGCATAATATGGATTAAATCCACGCTTGACAATAGCTAGAAGGAGAAAAGACTTGAGGTAGGAAAAAAACAAGAATAAATTGGGAAATTAACTTAAAAGTATAAAATTATATAATAGTTTAGAGGGTCTTCAGAGAATAGGCTGATGCATTTGTAAAATGTATAATTGGTCCACCTGTTCTGGAAAATAATTTGGAGCTATTTCTTCAAAATCACTGAACTGTGCATATGCTTTAACCCAGAAATACTATTGCTAGGCATATACCCTCATGATATCAAAGACTCAGATGTATAAAAATATTTATAGAAGCACTTTTTGTTATAGCAAAGGACTGGAAACAAAGTGGGTGCCTATAATTGGAGGTTGGCTGAATAAATTATAGTATAGGAATATAAAGGAATATTGTATCATAAGAAATTACAAAAAAGGAGAGATGTGGAGAAATCTAGGGAAAGCAGTATGAATGGATACAACATGAAGTGAGAAGAACCAGAATAACTTATACAATAATTACAGTAATGTAAAGAGAAACAATTTTGACTGATTTAAGAACTCAGATCAAGTGACCAATGCTGATGCAAGAAAGCTGATGAGAAGCCATGTTTCTCTCCTCTTAGTGGAGAGGTGATAGACTCCAAAAGCAGAATGAAACATACTTTCTCAGAAGACCATTGCATTAACTTGTTTTTCTTGACCATATTAATTTGTTACAAGGGAGGAATTTTATTGAGGGGAAAAGGAGAATTGTGGGGTGGGAAGCAGGAGTAATGATAGTGATGCAACGATAAAAGTATCAAACATTTTTAAAATATGTAGATGAAATTACAAGAAAATTCAGAAGACACAGACAAGCAGGGCAAATTTGTTATTATCTTGTTAAATGTAATGCATACTTTTAAAAAAGAAGTTTGTATAATGTAGAATCACAAGTTCACATAAAATGAATAAATGAATTGATTTTCTTTTTAAAATATTCATTTATTTTTAGTTTTCAACATTCACTTCCATAAGGTTTTGAGTTCCAAATTTTCTCCCCCTTTCTTCCCTCCCTCTCCCCAAGATGACATGCAATTTAATATGGACTCTACATGTTGTAATGGTGAGGGAATTTGAAGATCTTCCTTGACCATTAATAAGCCTAAGTGAATCAGACTTTCTCTGATTTGAAAACACACTCTGCCCCATAATAGGCTGAATGTGGTCACATGGAATCTGTGGTAGGAAGAATTTGCTGAAGAGTGGAGCTGCTTGGCCGGGAGAGAAAGGGTCAGGGAAGGGGGAGTTTGTTTTTGGGAAGACCTACACCTTGTTACTTTGTAATTAGGCAGTGGGTCATGAAGGCTGTGATGTCCTCTGTCCCTGGAGAAGGCTATATATACTCGCTGAGGTGAGGTTTTGCTTTAGGACTCACTTATGAGAAAAGTTATGTGATTTGGCCAAATTTGGCTAGCCATTGAGCCCCCCAGCTTTGAAAACCCAGATGTTGGTGCTTCTCTCTCTGGTAACTAACTATATGTATGTGATGAGTAGAAGCCCCTGTCTGTTGAATGGTGTTATTTTCTCTGTATTTTTTCTCAGCTTATAACTTCTGTTTGTATTTTCTCTGAAGTTCAGGTTGCTGACTTTTTCCCCTGAACTAGGTAAATGATATATGTTTGTTTGATTAAAGTAACATTGCTTTTGAGTTGCTTTCTTTTAGAAAAGCCGATCTAAGAACCTGTAGCCATCGTGGGTATGCTAGTGTGTTTGCTGCTACACACATATATTCATATTAAATAAAATTTCATATTAGTCATGTTGTAAAGAAGAATTAGTACTAATGGGAGGAACCAAGAGAAAGAAGAAACAAAATGAGAGAGAGAGAGACAGACAGACAGACAGACAGAGAGAGACAGAGAGAGAGAACACACAGTATGCTCTGATCTGCATTCAGATTCCATGTATCTTTTTCTGGAGGTGGATAGCATTTTCCATCATGAATCTTTTGGAGTTGCATTCCTAAGAAGTGGTAAGTCTCAAATTTAGTCATTGCACAGTGTTGCTGTTACCGTATGCAATGTTCTTCTGGTTCTGTTCACTTCACTCAATATCAGTTCATGTAAATCTTTCCAAGTTTTTCTGAAGTCTACCTGCTCATCATTTCTTATGGAGTAGAATGAATGAATTTTCAAAGTCTTTATTAAGTGTTTACTTTATGCTGTGCTAAGTGCTGGGGATACAAGTACAAAAATCAAGATAGTCTCTTCCCTTAGAATCCTATGCTTTAAAAGAAGAAGACAAAAAAATGTAGTGGCCTGGGAGAGGTATTTTGATGAAGAAGGGCTTGCTGAAACAGGAAGCCAATGGGTATGTATATAAGAAAAGCTCCGGAGAGAGATAGTTAGAATTTTCTCCTGAGGAGATCCTGGTGGAAGAATCGTGGAGACTGAAGCCAGCTGAGAGAGAGACAGAGACAGAGACAGACAGAGTGACAGAGAGAGAGAGACAGAGACAGAGACAGAGAGTTTCTCTCAGCATCATCTGGAAGCTGGGCTGCTACTGGACTGAGAACTGAGTTGGAGTTTTCTTGGGACCAGAATCTGATGAAGGCTGAAATTGCTGCCAGGAGAGCTGCCTGGAAGGCCAAAGTTGTTGCTGCCACCTGGAAGGCTAAGATTTCTTCTGGGTCCTAGGGCCAGCCAAACTGCCAGAAGACTGGAGAGGCATGACCAGGATGCTAAGACTTTGTCTGTTAATGGCTTGGTTGATCCTTGAATTCCCGGGAACAGAAATTGTAAAGGTTTAGAGATGTACTGGACCCTATGAACTTCAGTGTGGTAGCACGAACTTCCCAGAGGAATAGACAAGGACAAGGACCTGGGAGTTATCTGCCTCTGAATCCTGGTGACTGGTAGATTCAGGTAGGAGCTGGGACCATGGAAGGGGAGCCAGGGAATCTGAAAGACCACTCCGAGTCAAGAAAAGGCCTCTCCCTGGATATTGAATGCTGTGATAAAATTGAGTTTTACTAGAGTTTACTGCAGACCTAGGAGTGGAGGGTTTGTGTATTTTCTAATGATTGCATTTAGTGATTAGCAATACTTATTAACTAACTGTTAGATAAATGACTGGTTAAGTTAACCTAGTTACCCCATAGGTGGAAGATGATTGAATGACTAAGTAAGGAGGCAAATCTCCTTAGGGATACCAGATTATTGTTCTTTTGTTCTTTGTTCTAAATACTGTGGCCATTTTGTTGAAAACTATATGGCCATTTTAATAATGAGCAGTTGTGAACAGTATATTGTGATTTTTTAAATAAATTTTTTATTTGTTTTCTTGTTTACATCATTCATTTCAATGAGATTTTTGAATCACAAATTTTCTCCCCTTTTTTCCCCTACCCCAACACCAAAACCGATCCCACTGTGTAGCCCCTCCCCCGATCTGCTCTCTAACTTTCTGGTAGGGCAGGGAGGGTCTCCCTACCCCAGCCCCTGTATATCTTAATTCCTAGTTTCAGGTATTGCAGAGCTTTAATTCTAGATTCTTTCCTTTCCTCCCTTGTCACCCACCCCCACTGGAAGGACAAGGAATTCAATACAGGCTGTGCAT
>JAQQSW010011547.1:0-12732 GCA_028646575.1 Pseudocheirus occidentalis
GTTTTTCCAATGAGATATTTTGCATTGCTTTTTATTTTTTTCATTTGTTTGGATCTGTTTAATAGTATCTTGATTTCTCATAAAATCATTTGCTTCCATTTGATCTACTCTAATTCTGAAGGAATTATTCTCTTCAGAATGCTTTTGAGATTCTTTTTCTATCTGGCAAATTTGACTTTTTAAGGCATTTTTTCTCCTCATTGGCTTTTTGGACCTCTTTTGCCATTTGATTTAATCTGTTTTTTAAGGTGTTATCTTCTTCAGTCAGGTTGTTGACTCTCATTTCATGATTTTCTTGCATCATTCTCATTTCTCTTACCAATTTTTCGTCCACTTATTTAGTTTTCAAAATCCTTCTCAAGCTCATCTATGGCTTTTAGGCAGTCTACATGTTTCTTGGAAGCTTTTGATGTGGGAGTTCTGACTGTGTTGTCTTCTTCCCATTCCATGCTTTGATCCTTTTTCTCCCCAAAAAAGGATTCTAGAGTTCGATTGCTGTGCTTACTTTGCTTCCTTTGCCTGCTCATGTTGCCAGTGAATTACTTGATTTTTTTTTTTTTTTAGCTCTGTGGAACTCTGCTTCTAGAGGGGAGAGCTCTGTCCCAAATCGCTGGGGTTTTTTGCAGTTGCCGGAGCTATTGGGAAGGTGCCATTTTGTTGTTGTTGTTGCCCCCACCAGCTTTGGCTTACTGAAAATCTACCCCAGGACCACTACCCAAGACCGTAATCCAGATCCAGGCTGTTCAACACAAGAGCACTTAGCTTCTAATGGTTGCTTGGCCCCCCTGCAGTCTGCAGGCTGGGAGCTCTGAAGCAGCCACGTGGAAGCCGCTTCTGCCACTTCCTTACCCTAGAGGCAGTTCAGCTGGACTGCTTTTCTCTTTCAAATTTAGCTGAGTTTCACTGACCTTTCATTTAGTCCTTGTTTCTTATGGCTTGATAATTCTGGAAACTGCTACAGCTGCCACTGATCCACTGTCCTGAAGGCTCCAGCTGCAGCTCATTCTGGCTACCTCAGGGCCAAGCCGCAATTTCAGGCTGGGCTGGTTTTGGCTCCCAGTGTGCTGAGATGAGCCTTTCCTGCCTAGCTGCCTTCAGTGGGAGATGTGTTTTTCTGCATTTTTGTGTGAGTTTTGGAGCCCTAAAATTTGTTTAGAATCATATTTTATGGGTATTTGAGGTGGCTATGTGGGAGCTGCGGAACCTTGTTGCTTCTGTGCTGCCATCCTTGCTCCTCCCTCAGGTCTATGCTCTTTCCAAGATACTGCACTCTGTTTCTGTTCTTCAGCTTTCCTTGCATGGAGAGGTGCCCCATCTCTTCATTCCTATGATAATATTTCTGCAGCTGAGGGCAGAGAGCTGCAAGTGAGACAGAGGGACCAAAGCTGACAGGGACACAGCCAAGGAGTCCCAGAGGGGAAAGGGAGCAAAATTTATCCAGCAATGGGAGAGTGTGAAGAAGAGGCTTTATAGATGTGTGTGTATGAGATTTTGTTTTTTCAGTATACTTTGGCACTTTTTATTTTGTACATCACCGTCAATGCTCCATCTGTCTCCCTACTACTGCCATTGAATCTCCTGTGTAATCAAAAAAACTAGTTAAGTAAAATTGACTGACTAAAATAGTGGTTCTCAACCTTACTAATGCTGGGACTGAGGACCGGTATCTCGGTTCCTAAGACCTTTGGAAATAAGTATTTTCCAATGGTCTTAGGCGACCCCTGTGACCCCTGTGAAAGGGTCAGACCCCCACAGGGGTCACGACCAACAGGTTGAGAACCTCTGGACTAAAAAATCCCATCTGACAGATTATACTCCCCATTTCACTCCCATAAGCTCCCAAATCTCTACTGAAAAATCAACATGAAGGGGCTGGACCAGATGACCTCTCCAATTCCTTCTAGCTCTAAATCTGTGATCCTGGGTGTGTTTCATTATTTCCTCTCCTGGCTAAAGATAGGGGACTGCACTGTAACATTATACTCCTTGTCTCTTCACATTCTGCTTACTTTGCTCTGTGTCTGTTCACACAAATCTTCCTGAGTTTCTTTGGATCTTTCAGATTTGTCATTTCTTAGGGTATGGTAATATTCCCTTACTTTTGGTAATCAATAAATCAATGAGGCACTGATTAAGCAGCCTCTGTGTGTTAGCTTCTCTGCCAGGTGCTGGACGTGCAAAGGCGAGAATGAAGTAGTGGCTGCTCTCAAGGGGCTTGTATTCTCTTCATAGAACAAAATTCCTCAATTCTTCTAAGCAGCCTTTCACAGCATTTTGTAGTTTCAGGCAAAATTATGGACCCTGTACCAGGCAGCACAGCTTTCTGTTTCAGTGATATTCAGAGAGAAAGTTGAATTGCATTCCACAGCAACATTTCTTTCCTGAAAACCCATTTGGTTTCTTTCAGATATTGGCTAATTACAGTGTTCTATTGCGCCAGTACAAGGATTTGGCAGCCTTTGATTGGAGAGCTAAAAAGCTCACCCTTTCTGTTTCTGACTTTATTACTAATAGCAGGGTCAAACTACCACCCACTTCTCCTTTTATATCCCTTTTCAGTGAATATAACAACATTGGAGGTTTTCAGGGGAATTGATGTCGACTGACCTGGCAAACAATTTCTGTTTACTGATTGTTGTAGTGTGGGTGCGTGCTCAGAATGCATCAGAAGAGGAGATATGATTCCACTAGGTTGTTAAGTCATCGTTATTCTTGGCTCTTCTTTGGTGATTTGGAATTTCTCCCCTTTTTTAAGGCTTTTTTAAAAATTAAATTTTTTTTTATTGTAGACTTTAGCAGTCATAACCTCCCCATGTTTATTTTCTTCCTTCCTTCCTTCATAAACATATATGCTGGTTATTTTTAAAGAACAATGCACATGAGTATAAATACATATATGCATAACATATATGTATGAATATACACACATTTCCCATTTCCTTTTGACTTTTTTTTTCAAGACAGTTAAAAAAACTTTTATTTTTAAAAAATGTAATTTTTTAAGCTTAGCAGAAATCTATTTTTTATCCTTCAGAACTTCCCAATTTGGGGAAAAGAGGAAAGAACCAAAGGACTTGTAATAAATTTAGATAAATTATTGTAATAAATATATAATAAATTTAGATAATTATTATTTAAATAATAAATTAGATAAATTTAAATAAGACCCAGACACTTGTAATAAATTTGCCTAGTTAGGCAAAATAAATTCCCTTGTTGCACATTCAAGAAATTGGTCTTTTAGGAAAAAAAAAATCACACTTTTTTCTCCCATGAGAATGTCCTTATATTACAAGTTTCCAAAGAGGTTTTAAAGATTTTGGAAAAGAGGAAGAAACATACATATAGACATGCCAAATATCTGGGCTTTGGGCTTCCCCTTCCCTTCCAGGTAAGCTGTTGTGGCTTATGCTGGGGGCAACGGGGAACTCCATCCAGTAGGCCTGTGTTCTGGAGCAGATTCAGGATGCTAATTTCGGATTCTCTTCAGTTTGCAGCTACTTCTCTGCCCCAGCTACTCCTATCAGTATTTACACACCAGAAAAGAATACAGTATGTTTGCTGCTGTTGTTCTTAGTTATGTCCAACTCTCCATGACTCCACTTTGGGTTTTCTTGGTAGAGATGCTCCAGTGGTTTGCCACTCCAGCTCAGTTTACAGTTGAGGAAACTGAGGCAAGCAAGATTTATGACTTGCCTAGGGTCACACAACTAGTAAGTGGCAGAAGGTAGATTTGATTCAGGACGGTGAATCTTCCAGACTCCAGGTCCTACCCTAATACAACATGAATTGATGATAACTCAGTGGAATTAAGTTGGTTTCTGCTATAGGTGAGCTAAATTTGGGTGTATGTCACTTCACTCCCTCTCCAGCTTGCTATTTAAGCACTGCAGAAGAGTCTGTTGACTGTCAGCTTAGCTGTTTGAGTTTGCCATCATTATTAAGGCAGATTGGTGTCTTTTTTTTTCTTCTAATGCCAATATTGTGCCTTTAAAAAAAAATTTAGTTTACTTAGTATCAGAATCCTCAAATCCCAACTCTGCCACTTGGTAGCTGTTGTGATCTTGGGCAAATCATTAATCTCTCAGCTTCATCATCTGTAAAGTGGTATTATATTGCTTATGTTTTCTGTGTTGCAATTATCAAATGAGATACTATAGCCAGGGCACTTTATAAACAAACAAGTTTAGTCCAGAAATAACGGTGTGAACACTTGTGTGGCAATTTTTATTTGTTGAAGGGGAAGGTTTCTTGGGGGAGATAGAGACTTTGGATAAGTGATTATACTTAAAAATAAAACTTTGTAAAAATCAGCCTCACAGATTTCAAACTAGCAATTGTAGAAGCCCTTGAATACCAAGATTAGGATTTTGAGTACAAATACGGCTGTAACGTCATTGAATGAGAGTGGTATGTACATCACACATCAATAAAATTGACAAAAGGCAGTAAAATCAAGCTGGCCAATGAATGTGGTTCTCAGCATGGTCTGTGGATCCCTGGGGATTTGGGAAGGGCCTGTTGTTACATCATAAATTGGTAAGTAACCCTGGTTGACAGTCATCCTTTGACAGTACATGCAACATTTGGCAGAATCCCCTCGAGTTGAGATGAATATTTTTTTGTAGTTCTTGTTATCTTTTGTTTCCATGTTGCCTAAATTTCCTCCTACATTACCTCTTCATGCCCTTTCCCAATTATCCATTCCATTAACAATTTTTTTAAAAAAAGAATAAGAAAGGAAAAAGAAACAAGAAAAATGGATGAACAGGTAGAAAAATCTTGTATATATGCATTGTTTCTCCCCTCTGGACAGAGTTTGGGGTGGGTTGTCATTTTTCTTCATGGCCAGGCTATGTTTAGTTTTAGTTTTTTTTCTGGTTGTTCTTTTCTTTTAGTTTGTTGGAGTCATTGTGTATATGGTTTTCTTGTCACTACTTATTGTACTCAGTTTATCTAATTCTTTTTATGATTCTCTGTATTCATCATGTTCATTTTTTACAGCTTAGCAATGTTCCATTCAATTGGGTGCCATAGTTTATTTAATCATTCTCCATTCAGTAGGTATCTAATTTGCTTCTAGTTCTTTGCTACTGAAATAAAAATGTTTGTTTATGGAGACTTTTTTTTTGTCAGTTACCTTTTTTGGGGTAAATATATGCCTAATAATGGAATCTCTGGGTCATTGGATATTGGCATTTCATTTATTTTAATTGCATAATTCCAAATTGCTTTCTAGAATACTCGTATTCATTTACAGCTCCACTGACAATGCCTGTGTTTCCATCACTCCTCCAAAATAGATGATTCCTATCTTTTGTCATCTTGAAGCAAATATATTTCATCATTTATTCTCCTGGACCATGACTCATCATTACTCATAATCAGAGTTGGAATCCCTTTCAGCATTGTTCAGTTTACATTATTATTGTAGTTATATACATTTTTCTCTTGGTTCTGTTCACTTGTGTTCATACATACTTTCAAGTGCTCCTCAGAATTCTTCATATTCACCATTCCTTTTCATATTCACCATTCCTTATGGAGCATTAATTTCCACCACATATCTGCACCATAAGCTGTTCCTTCCCCGATGAATGGGACACCTGCTTTTTTTCTAGGTTTCTGTCACCACAAAGCTTACTGCGACTCTTAAAGGTGTCTTAAAAGGCTGGTTTGATTAATCTCTGAAGAAATTAATCCTTAATGTTAACTCTTTTTCGTTTGTGTTTATATGTAGGTTTCTCTCCATGTTAGAAGAAGAAGTCTATAGCCAGAGTTCACCTATCTGGGATCCAGACTTTCTGGCTGCCTCTTCTCACCCTGGTCAGCTAGGAATCCAAACAGGTAATAGCATTTAGCACAGAGTGGAGAACCACCAGAAAAAGAAGGGGGTCATGTCGATTGTTACCATTAATTGTACATTGATTTATGTCATTTTTTTGGAAAATTGAAGGCCAGAAGCGTTTTTAAAAGAGGAAAACCAAGCCCATCATCTATCAGTGCAGTTATAAACCATGCAAGCATATAATTAATTTGGTTCTTAAGACTTTAATATACTTATATATCTGACCTAAGCAATAAATCAGAGTCTTTGGTCAGATCATGAAAGAGCCTGTCATGAAGCAACTACGACAGCTCTTGCTCCGGTCAGTCACATAGGAACCAAGCTCTCTCATGGAGTCTGCTTTTCAATTATTTTTACTTATCAAATGACAAACATTTCCCCCCCCCCCCCACCCCACTTCCAACATCTCCTTCCCTTAGCCCCCCAAAAAGAAAGAAAAAACCCTTTTAATAAAAATTTGTAGTCAAGGAAACCAATGCCCATATTGGCCAAGTTCATAAATGTATGATCACTTCAGCATATTCAGTCTAACCCTCTTCCTCTGGCAGGAAGTAGGGAGCATTCTTCTTCTTTGGTTCCCTGGAATAATGGTGGATCTTAGAATCAGTCAGAGTTCTTAAGTCTTTTATAGTAGTTGCTTTTTATAGTATCATTCTCATGGTAACTCGCTAGTGTAGTGGAAAGAGTGCTGGACCTGGAGCCAGAAAGACCCGAGTTCAAATGTGGCCTTAGACACTGACCAACTGTGTTACCCTGGACAGGTCAATTAACTACTGTCTACCTCAATTTCCTCCTTAAAGATAACAGTACCTTTTCCCCAGGGTTATTGTAAGTATCAAATGAGATAGGACTTGTTTTGCAAGTCTATATAAATTACTATGTAAACGATAATTGTTATTGTCACGGACTCTTATTTCATGGAGGCCACTTCATGGGTGTAAGATGCTCATTGTCCTGAATATAGTAAAGTCCTAGGTCTAGGGAGCATATTCTGTGGTCCTCGGATGTAATTAGTGGCTAAGCCACCTAGCCCTTTGTCCTGTGCCTGGACACAGTCTTGGTGCCCATTTCATGGTGCATTTGAAAGAGAAATGGGAATGGACGCATTGCTACCTGTATGATCTGGGGTATGTCACTTAGCTAATCTGGTCCTCAGTTTCCTCACTGGGACAGTGAGCAGTTGACTTTGATGCCCTACCACATTTAAGTCAGGCAAAGGACCTGAGTCTTTTAAACGTTGGCATTATTTATTCTCTCAGTCATACGTCTTAGCATGAGTTCTTGTTTGTTGTTCCTGATTATTGTAATAAAGAAAAACAATAACATTTCCGTTAACCAGGATGGTTAATCAGAAAACCCTTTTTTGTTTAACTTTCTTTGGATAACAATTGTTTGGTGTTTCTAAAGTTCCTCAGCACAGTTTTTTCACCTTAGAATTTGGAATGTGATTTAGTGTTTCTTTCTGACTTAGGCTCTTGCCTCAGGCACAGAGTAGGTATTTAATATAAATAAGTGGTTTTTGATAGATTGGTTGATAGCAGTATTCCAAGGACAGTTGGAGCCCAAGGCTGTATATACACTGGTTCTAGGCTATTCTGTGGAAGATTTTTAGTTAAATGCTCATTAACCATGACTTATTGTCTTGTCATTGGCTTCTTTCCCAAAAATTAAAGCCAAAAAATTCAATTAAATGAGGTGTCCAACTAGCTGGTTAATTTGGATTTTACTGTCATATTACAAATCAAAGGAAGAAGTCATCATATTTTATATTTTTTAATATGTCTAGGGTTGAACATACTCCGTATAATTATTATATAATTTGAACATTACAGTGGTGCCACAGGATGGGTTTTATTATCATCTCCATTTTTCAGATGAGAAAGCTGAGATCTGGGGTAGATGAGGGCAGGTGGGGAAAAAGGGTAGGGGGGTGTCTCACAGCTTGGTCATAGTCACACGAGTGAGCAGGTGTCTGAGATGTGATTCAAAGCCAGGTCTTCTGACTGCAAGTCCAACTCTACCCACTCCAGCACACTGTGCCTCACATAAGAATGATGAGGAAATGGGATAGAGCTTTTTTGTTTGTTTGTAAGAGCTAAGTTAGAAAGGGAATGCTGAGCTAAACTCAAAAAATGTGGCAAAACCCACATCTTTCCCCAGGGACTTCAGGAATTCTGCTTCTAAATATCCCAGCTACCCCAGCTCTTGTAGCTAATTTTAATTTTGATTCTGATTTTAATAATAAACCTTTCCTTGTATTTTGTAGCACCTATTTTGTTTTCATGTAAATGTTCAAGAAAAGAATGGTCTACGTGGTATCAGGGAAGGAGCACTGGACCCAGAATGTGTGATGTGTGGTGTGTGTGTGTTGGGGGAGGGATTGGGCGGGCAGGGGATCCGTTAAAGGTAAAAATACTTTTGTCTTGATTCTGACCTTATAATTACTAGGTGAGTGCAAGGCATTATTTAAGATCTCTCCAGAGTTTAAGTCTAGGTCTTGGTTATGCTTTTCTAGCTGGTAGCATAAACTAATTCAGCTTGGTCTCTACACCCTCTACAAAGTTCTGCCCAGATCATAATCTGGGGCAGCCACTTGTAGTCACATATTCCATACCTTCTCCATCCTTCCCTCTTTGGATTAACCAGCAGAGGATATTGGGACTATCAGTACCCCCTTGTGAATGATAGGATCTTACAATCACAGGCTTAGAGCTGGAAGATTCTTCACTGGTCATCCGGTCTAAGTGGGGATGGGGTGCATTTTAGAGTCTCTCCTCTTGGGCTAGATTAAAAAAAAACCAACCTGAACTATACAGGAGTTTTTTTAAACCCACAATATTCTTTACTGCTGACTCAAGACTCTTAAAAGAAGTGTTTATCCCCTGAGCCAGACAAATAGTCATATTTGTTTGGGAGCTGACCCAACTTTTGTGCTTTGGGTAAATTACTTTTTATGCAAGTTGAGGCCTTTAAAAAAAATTGAGCGAAGGATCCTCATAGAATTGACCCAAAGTGCTTCATTGGGCACGGTTCCTCCATCCTCCTCCGAGAAGTAAATAGGAAGTGATGGAGAAGGGCATAAGACTCTTGTTTCAGCAGGCCAAAGAATAAAATCCAGTATTGCCGACATGCCCCAGTTAACCTCACATTCCTTCCAGTGCAGCTTTTATGGCTGCACTTTTGTTCATTTTGGATGTTTTCCTGTTAGTCAGTAAGGATTTATTAAGCACCTACTATGTGCCAGGCACTCTGGTAAGCACCATCTTTCTGATCCCATGTGGGATTGAGGTCAGAGGACTGAGGTTGAAATCTTGGATCTGAGACCTATTACTTCACCTGTGTGACATTATGGATAACCCCTCTGAGTCTCATTTTCCACATCTGTCAAATGAAAGGAGTTGGAATGTTCGTTCTCAGCTTTGAGTCTCTGACTGTTATGTCGCAAACCAACATCTTTTTTTGATCAACTGAGATCTGGAGTTGTACCTTAATGTAATCTTAACCCCTGCACTCCTGGTCCAAAGCATTTTCTGACCTTTTTTTTTTTTTTTAAATGGCATTATCATTAAACCTGTTAAAAGCAACTGGAATTTGGAAGCAACTACAGTTTGGAATCAAGAAGACCTGAGTTCAAATCCTGACTCAGATACTTAATTAGCTCTGTGAGTCTTAGAAAATCACTTAATCTCTCACAGATTTATTTTCTCATCTATGAAATTGGAATAATAATAATAGCACCAATTTCACAAGAGTTGTTGTAAAGATTAAATATGTAAAGAATTTTGAAAACCCTAAGGTGCTATATAAATACTAATTATTAATAGCATTGCGATCATCACCCTTTGATCTTGTCTAGAAGACTAGGGGCCCAGCACAGTCATTGAGAATGAAAGACAAACAGTGATCTGTGTGTTGTAGTTAGCTGTTCTATTGGGGCCTCAACAAGACCGTTGCAGTTGGGCAATTCAGCTCCTACCCTCCTTCCTTCCTTCCTTCCTTCCCTCCTTCCTTCCTTTCTTCCCTCCTTCCCTCCTTCCTTCTTTCCTGTTTCCCTCCCTGCTTCTTTCCCTCCTTCCCATCTTCCTTTCCCTCTATCCACATAGGGAGTTGTACCTTTACCTTTGGTACTCTGCCCAAAGGAATATTAATTTTGATTGCTGAAACCTCATAAAATATATTGGGATCATGTCTTAAACCCAAGTCACCCTGGCTCTCAGGTGATTGACCAACAATAGGTCCCAGCCCAAACTTCACTTGGTCATTATTTGGGCTCTGATGACTCATAGTGGGTACAAGTAGCAATTGTTTCTGTTCTGGCCAGAAAACCCGAGAGTCTTCTAGATTGATTTTTTTTTTTAACTAGACAAAAGAGACTGTTCTTTGCCTCATTTCTTTCCTAGCCTTAATCACTGAATGGGCACTGCCTCAGTCAAACTGAAACCTATTAAAACTTTAGCTTGAAACAAACAAACAGAAAACCTTTAGCTTAAAAAAAGCCAAGGTCTTCTGCTGTTTCCAGTGCCATCTCCAGTCATCCTGATTTATATCTTGCCACTGGACCCAGATGGCTCTAGAGGAGAGAGTGGAACTGGTGACTTTGCACATCGCTCCCACGCTTACATCCAGTTCACTTGCAGGTCATGATATTACCTTCTTGATGTCGTGGACTTCGAGAACAAAAGTCCTCCTAGTCCAACTCCTTCCCTTTTCTGGAGGATAAAATTGAAATCTAGGTAATTGAGGTGCCTTATCCCAGGAAGACACACTGGAGTAAGCATAGATTGCCAAGCACGGCTACTCTTATTAATCTGAATAATCGGACTATTTGAGTGGTTGGGAACATCCCAGTCCCTTGATGAACCCTAGTAACAGTTCCTTTTACAGAAGTGAATACTTGGCATTTACAGAAGTGCCCGCTTAAGGGGCTCTTCAGATGGCATTGTTCTTATGATGGATTAATAGATCTCTTGCTGTGGTTTGGGTTTGTTTCATTTCATCCTGTGGCTTTTCCCATCGACTTGGATAATTGCCTGCTGCTGCAATTATTAACTCACTTGACTTGTTAGAGGACAAATTCTCTGGTGACTTCTCTCTGTGCTGTGTTGTTTGCAGCTTCTTTCTAAGAATGAGTATTTTCTATTCTCCCTACATGAGATCAAATAGCAAGAGATTCAGCCAGCAGTGTAAGTTCTTGACTCTTCCCAAGACTCATTTTCCTCATTTTTAAAATGGGTATAATAATATCATAGAACATTCCTCACAGGATGATCATGAGGCTTAAATAAGGGAATATATGTAAAGAACCTTTAATGCTTTAAAGGACAATACAAATGTTAGTTATTATTGTTACTTTGATGATTATTTAAAATATAACTTTGATAACTGGAGGGACATTTTATTCATTCATTTCAAAGATAAACAGTGATACACAAAATGTATGTGTATATATATATATGTGTGCATACACATGTGTCACATACAACGTGTATATGTGCATATACTATAGAGACCCATGAAGAGCGACTAGGTGGTAAAGTGGGTAGAGCACTGTCTCTGGAGTCAGGAAGAGACCTGAGTTCAAATGTGGCCTCAGATACTTGACATTTACTAGCTATGTGACCCTGGGCAAGTCACTTAATCTCAGTCACCTCCAAAGAAAATAAGAAAACCGTAAAACTAGAGGGATTGTATTCTGCATTGAGTACGAGAATGCCTGTGAACATATGGACTTCAGTTAGTATCAGTGAGCTCTCTCTTGACCCTTTTCTTTTTTTGCAGTCATCAATCCCCCTCCTGTGGCCAGGACTGTGTCATACAATGGGAGTCCTTCCTCTCTGGAGCAGCCAATTGGAGGAAGCATGAGTCCTGCCTGCAAAGTCTCTTCTGGACTTGAAGGAAACCGAGGTAATCCAGAAGAGGGGCCTTGAAGTAGAGCTAGGATTTCAGTAAACGGGAAAGGGAGGTGGAGAACATTGCAAGTATGAGGAAACAGCATGAAAGAAACCACTCATATGAAAAATTGGGGCTGTGTTAGTGATGAGTGGTGAGCTGCCCAGTTTGACTAGACAGTGGGTTTTGTTTTTTGCTTAGTTACAAAAAAAAGTGTCAAATCTAGCTGAAGCTCTTTGGTGCTGAACAGCAAAAGGCGGAGCCCTCCTCCCCAGGGTGGAGTAGGGTTGGGACACTGGGGGATGAGCACGGGGGCAGGTGGAAGGAGACAGGAAGCCAGCAGTGGTAGCAGAAGATGTCAGAAGAAATTCCTTTCCTGTGGGCAGCCTTCAATTCTGAATCCCAATCAGAGAACACCTTTTCCTGCCTTGTTTTCAGAAGCTTTGGTGTCTCCCTAGCTTTTTTTTTTTAGATAAGTTTTTTTTTAATTTTTTATTGACTTGTTTGTTTACTTTTAGTTTACAGTGTTCAGTTCCAGAGTCACTTAAGTTTCAGATTTTTCTCCCCTTTCTCCCCACCCCCCATCCCTGCCATGGAAGCATACAATCATGTATATGATCTGCAAACTCTATCACATTGTACAATAGTCTGGTTGAATAGGTGTTATAGCCAATGGAGTGAACAGTGAGAAAGGAGAAACAAAAACCATACATTGAAAAGAGTGATAGCATGCATTGCTTCAGTCTCCATTTAACCTCTGGTCCTTCTGGATCTTTCTCTGAATGTAGAATCCCTAGCTTTTTTTTTTTAATATTTGTAATAAATTTTATTTGTTTTCTTGTTTACATCATCCATTTTCATGAAATTTTTGAATTAGAAATTTTCTCCCCATCTTTCCCCTACCCCAACTCCAAAACAGCAGTCCCACTGTAAAGCCCCTTCCCTGGTCTGCTCTCTAACTTTCTGGTAGGGCAGGGAGGGTCTCCCTACCCCAG
>JAQQSW010011548.1:0-12732 GCA_028646575.1 Pseudocheirus occidentalis
AGAGGAGGCGCTGGGGAAGGAGGGGGAGGGGCAGGAAGGAGTGGGGGAGGGGAGGGATGAGCAAAGGGGGAGGGAGGGGCGGGATGAGGAGAAAGAGGAGGTGCAGAGGGGGCGGGGAGGGGATGGGGGGGCCGAGGGGGTTGGGGGGGGGGTCGGGAGGAGGCCCGGCGGCCCGCGGGCGGACGGCCGGGAGTTGGGCGGGCAGGCCTCAGGCTCCCGGGCCTCCGGCCGGCCCGACTCCCCCTCCCCCCCCCCCCGCGCCCATCCCCCATCGCACCTTGGGCTTCTCCTCGGACATGGCTTGGCGGGGCCGGGGGTCTCACTCCCTCACTCGCTCAGGGTTCAGGGCTGCTAGGGCCGTGCTGTGTCTCTCGCTCCCTCCGCTCCCGTCGCTCCCGCTCCCGCCGCCGCTCGGGGACGCGCTTCCCCCCGCGAATCCCGCGCTTCCCATTGGCCGAGGGCGGCATCACGTGGTGTCGCGCGCTCCCGATGCGCGCGCCCGCCCGCCGCTGCCCCTCGGGCGCGCGCCTCCTGCCCCGGGGCCGCGAGGCCGTTGGAGGGAGATGCGTCACGGAACGGCACGTGACCTGGCCCCGCCCCCTCTCTAACCCCGCGCGGAGGAGTATGTGCGCGCGCGCGCGGCCCCGCGCCCCTCCTTCTCCTCCCACGTGACCCGACCGGGAGGCGAGGCCGGAGCTGCGGGTCTGGTCATGGGGCACTGAATGCGCAGGCGCACGGGCCTCCCTCAATCCCTAGCTGATACAAAGTAGCAGAGGCGGCCCGAAGTGGGGAGGGGCACCCAAGCCAGACACCCGTACCCCACCCCTATCATTGCGGCTGAAGCTGCGTCTCCCGAGAGAGCGCGCGCGCGCGTGCGTGTGTGTGTGTGTGTGTGTGTGTGTGTGTGTGTGTGATGTGTGGTATATAGATGTGTAGGCTCTTTATGTGTGTGCGCGTGCGCCTGCCGGGCGCCCAGGCTGAAGTCGCCCCGGCCCCAGGGAGCTTACGGTTGCCGGGGATGGAGTGGTGCCTGGGTAGGCAGCTACTGACACCCAGAGGTGTTCGGGCCAAACCCGATTCCGGGCTTAAACCCCTCTCCTAGACCCAGGCCGTGCCAGAGCTACGGATCCAATAGCAAAGTATTTAATTAAGACACGAGCAGTGAATGTACACGGGGGAAAGCCGTCCACAGTGCGACTGTCGGCTGCCCACTAAACATCCGCCCCCCCTAGAGGCGCCGATGGAGAAATGGCAGAGCCCAGCGAAACCCCACTGATGGGGAGCAAAACTCGGGTTTCAACCCTATCGTGCAGATCTACCGGAGCCTCTTGGGGGTTCTGATCGCGCCCCGGATGTGGTCCTGGTCTGACGGCTTCCTCCATAGGAGGCCCCACCTTCCCAGTGAGCTTGTCATCTCAGCACCCCCCAGCCCCAGCAAGTCATGCAACCCCCCCCCCCAAGCCCCTGGTCACCTGCTGCGTGTTTTAAGCCCGCTAAGGGTGCGGTCATCAGCCTCTTCCCTGTGACCCCCAGTTAGTCCTCACCTCCTGACGTCTGAGCCCCACTGGACAGGTTCAGGGCTCACAGAATTCGGAAGTTCTGGCCTTGCCCTCCAACTCCTGGCCTCAGCCATCCAACTACACTGGGATGTCTGAGGAGGCACATTCTGACGGCCCCTCCTCCTTACAACCTTGGCCAATATTGCTCGTTGTGTGTCCAGCTAACCCTCGGGAAGGAAGCCCGGCCAGGGCTGGATAAGTAGATGGCCAGCAGGTACCCGGGGCCTCAAAACCTACTGAGAGCCGCTTGCAGCAGCCTGGCCAGTGCAGAAACTTCACACTGTCCTTGGGCACCAGCATGCCAGGGGCATCATTGGGGAGGGGGGGAGGAGAACCCTAAAGCTTCAGGTCACGTCTTCATGGGAGCCCTTCCTAAGAGGTCCTGTTACTCCTCCCCACACCCATGTTGAGGCCTTCCTTTGGCTTGCTTCCCATTGGACCGACCCTGGAGCCGTCTGGGTTCCTCCCCATCAGGTACCCTGGTCTTTTGGCCTGGCCACTCCTACAATTCATCTCTGGCCCTCCATAGAACTACTATCTGCCGTCCCTTCCGACCTTTTAGAGACTGACATTTAGTGCCTCCCCAACACAATATTGATTTTGTAAATTTTTTATTCATTTTGAACTTCAATACAAAAAGACAAAAATGTAGAGGACTCAATATAAAACCATGAATTTCCATTTCACACTGTTTACTTCTTTGAAAAACTAAGTCCCTTGCATCATTTTCAAAGCTATCTTGCTTTTCTTTGCTCCCTTATGCATTTTCTTTTGTGTTCTGTTGGGCACTTTTTCCTCTCACTCCCTACCCCACCCTAGAGGAGGCTAGCATTAGTCACAAATATGTGTGCATATATGTACATATGTATGATGTGTATGTGTATACATATGCATATGAAACCCCACTGTGCACACTCTTTACCAGTTTTTTCTCTAGAGGTAGAGAGGCTCTTCCTAAGTCTTTTGTAGCTGATTTGAGTATAATACTCCAAACAACTCACTTGTTCAAAGTTGTTCTTAAAACAATGTTGCTGTTACTGTATACAATGTTCTCTTGGTGCTACTCATTTTGCTCTACATTGTTTCATGCAAGTCTTTCCATGTGTATCTAAAATCTGCCTGCTCATCATTTTTTATAGCACAATAGTATTCTATCCCGATTATATACCACAGCTTGCTCAGCCGTGCCCCAATGTTTGGGCATCCCCACAATTTCCAGTTCTTTGCCATCACAAAGAGAGCTGCCTTGAATATTTTTAGAACATATAAGCTCTTCTCCTTTTTCCTTGTTCACCTTCAGAAAACGACCTAAGAGTGGTCTTGCTGGGTCAACGTTTTCTAATTCTTGGGGCATAATTCCAGATTGCTCTCCCAAATGGTTGCAATTCCACCAACAATGAATTAGTGTCCTGATTTTTCCACATCACCCCCAACATCTGTCACCTTTACCTTCTTCATTCCTTTTAGCCAATCTGCTAAGTGCTCGTCTGTGGTGCCCCAAATGTGTTTTGATTTGAATTTCTCTAATAAATAGAGATTTAGAACATTTTTATATGACTCTAGATAGTTTTAATTTCTTCATTGGGAAACTGCCTGTTCATATTCTTTGACCATTAATCAGTTGGAGAATGACTTGTATTCTTAGAAACTTGAGAAAGTTCTTTATATATTTGATATATGAGACCTTTATCTGAGAAATTGTCTATTAAAATGTCCTCAGTTTTCTGTTTTCCTTCTAATCTTGGCCACATTGGTTTTCTTTATACAAAACTCTTTTAATTGAATGCAATGAAAATTAGCCTTTTACACATCGCAATGTTTTCTTTCTCTTGTATAGTCATAAATTCTTCTCCTATCCATAATTCCAATAGGTAATATGTTGCATTTTCTTATAATAGCTCCCTTTATATCCAGGTCATGTATCCATTTTGACCTTATCTTGGTAACTGGTGTAAGATATTGGTGTATACTCAATTTTGACCAAATTGCTTTCTAGCTTTCCCAATCATTTTTACCAAATAATGAATAAGACACTTGTCTAATGCTGGGCGATCACAGGAAGTTGTATTGGTGATGCAGACCTCATCCCCCACTTTTCCACTTACAGCTTCTATGGTCAGCAGCAACCTCTCACACCCTGTGGGCCACTTTGAACCGGTTAGACTTTGTATCAGCTGAGCCTCCCATGGCCTCAGCGATACCCGTGATCACCCTCCAGGCTTTTCCCTGGGTGGCCTTGACCTTCTTGTCTCTGGTTCCTCCCCCCCACCCAGGCCAAAGGAGGGGGAGGGGAAGGGGAGCTGCCCAGTTACCCATTTTCTGGATAAACAGGACAGTGTGAAGGTTTCCAAGGAGTCACACCACACACAATTCCTTCTTCTCATTTCTCCTTATTCCTCATTTGCTGTTGATTCTATCCCTAGATCAGCCTCCCCAGAATTTGCTTTTTCTTAAAGCTGCTGTCCTGTGAAATCAGGGCTCTCCCCATAGGCCTGTGTGAATACTTTCTGGGTTCTGGCCTACTGATGGGGACGGTCTCACATGCAGAGAAAGCCCAAGCCTCTCAGCTGGCTCTTCAAGCACTCCACTGGCCCCCCAGCCTGAGGCCAGGCAAGCTCACTGGCTTCTTGCCCCCAGCCAAACCTTCTGTCTGCTGTTCCCCCCGCATCCCTCTCACTGCCCCCACCCCCGGGGCCCCTGTCAGATCTAACCCTAACCCAAAGACAACTTGGCTCTCTGCACCTTGAGAATCCCTTCACGTCTCGACTCCCATGCTTCCCCCCATTGCCTTTGTCCCAAGGCTTAGCCTGGCCCCCTCCCGCCCACACCCAGATCCTGGAGGCCACGACTCCCCCCTTGGGGACCCCTGTCTCCCCATCTGTTAAATGTTTCTGTCCCCTCCAGCACCTGCCCCTTGGGTTCTTTGTGGGGGACAAACCAGCTCCCACTCTTCCTATTTCTGATCCTCACTTTTCACCATCCTGGTCACACACTGAGGCCGCCCCAAGCATCCTACATGTGTCTCCAGCTAAAGGTGTACGAAGATACCAGATGGCCCCATATCCTCCCTCCTCTTCTGCCCCGGCCAAGCCTCTCCATTCCCTGAGATTCAGGCCCCTTCTTTCAACCTCCAGCTCCCTCCCTGGCTTCGGACCCCATCACCTTTCAGCCCAGCCCTTCCTTCTCCAAGCCAAAGTCCTGCACCAAAGGCTTTGCTTCCCCGCCCCCTCTTACCGGCTCACCATACATTCATTGTGGTTCTGAGATTCACTGCAAATTTCTTAGCCCACCCCCACTTCATGCACTGTGTTCCAGTTGTACTATCTCCTTGCTGTATATGATGCTACATTTCCCACCCCCATGTCTTTGCCTAGGCTTCGTCTCAGGCATGGGAAGTGTTCCTTCCTCCCCTGTGTCTCTCCAAATGCTTAGCATCATTCAAGGCTTTCTTTGTCCACTGGAGTTGCCGTGCTCCCTCCCTCCCTTCTTAAATGACTATCTGTATATATGGGGACGGATTGAATCCTCTTACGAGAGGGTGATCTCCTCCAGAAAAAGGGCTGTTCTTCATTTTGACCTTATACACCCAGGACCACCCAGGTGTTTTCCATTGAGCAGTCACTTCACAAAGGCTTAGTGGCTTGATGGCACTGGTCAGGCCCTCAGGCACTGGGGGAGGCCTGTTTTGCCGAGCCCAGGTGGGCCTTTGGCAGCCTCTTCAATTCATTCTTTTGTAATTGATACATGGATACCCCCTCCCCTGCAGTCTTTTCTGGGCTCTCCCTGGGCTTCTTCCCGCCTCTGCCCATCACCCCTAGTGGGCGCACAGTACCGCATGTGAGGCAGTGTGGTCCAGTGGAAAGTGCTCTGGGTTCATAGCCCGCTTCTGAGTCACTAGGCCTCAGTCTCTTCTCCCCCCCAACCCCGCCCCTCGCAGGGATATGTTCTACTTCACTTGGCTCCTTGGCTAGGAGGGGTTTCCTTGTCTTCCTTTCTTCATGGTGGGGGGGGTGGTTAGGGAGAGAAAATAACTGCTTGTTAATTGAAAAAAAAATTAAAAGAAAACCCCCCCAAGTGGGCAGGAGCAGGTGGAGTCTGGGAACTCGCGGCCACCTCACCCAGGCTCCAGGCCTCCAGGGAAGCCAAGGATTCCAGCAGACCCCACTCCAAGGGCTCCCCAGCACCCTCCTCAAAGGACACTGTCCAGTAATGGCCTGAGCTTCAAGGGAACAATGCTCAAGGCCCCGGAGTCTCCATATTCCTAATCAACTCACCCTGACCCACTCGTGGAGCCAGAACCGCTTAGGAGAGAGGGGCCATTGGCGGCCCACGGGCAGCCTGGTCTACACCTGCGAGTCTGCAGACTGCCCCAGATAACCCCTGGGCACTCCTGAATGTCACAGACCAGACTTCCCATACACTCACGTCGACATCTACTAAGTGCCTATGATGTGCCCAGCACCATGCCAATTACCAAGGATAAAAAAAGAAAGACACTCCGTGCCTCAGGGAGCTTACGACCTACAGGGGAAAGGGAGGGAAGGGTCGGGCATGGGACAGGAGGGCAGAGAAGCTGAGGAATGGGTTGGAAGGAGGTCAGCACTCCACCCTCCAGCCCTCCCATCAGAGGCTCCCTCTCCACTGTGGAGCTCTGCTATGAGGGTCACCTCAGACGCCATCTAGTCCAGTTCCATTTCACAGATGAGGAGACTGAGGCAAGGGGAGGCACCTCAGGGAGGAGAGGGACTTGTGTAAAGTCACACAGACAGTAAGCATTCGAGGTGCAATTTGAACCCAGGTCATTCTGAGGCACCAGATTGTCAAGAGATTGAATTAAATGCCTGGACCAGGAGCCTGAGCTCTGAGACTTTTGGGGGCAGCTCCCACAGAGCTACTCTAGGCATCAGACAATTGGAACATCATCAAGGAGGAGGTTCAGAAGAAGTAAAGACACTACTGAGAACCCCCAGGGCCTGAGAGGAAAAGCAAGAACATTCCATCCAGGCCTGCCAAGGGGCCTGTCACTGCCCATGAGGGGATGCTGGATGTCGCACCCTGAACCAAACAACTCCTGGACTGCTCTCCTCTCTAGAATATGTGACTGTCTACTCCCTCCTGCCCAAGTGTCCCTGCAAGGCATCTGTCCATCTACCACATCCTGCAGCCTGTGGCCATGGTGACAGGGCTGGGAGCTGAGATGTGTGACAGACGGTTTGGCATCCACTGTGAGGCCCTGGAGTGAGCCCAAGATATCCCAGACTGTGGTGGGCAAGTCTGGATTTTCCTACTCTCTCCCTCTCCTGTGCAGCTTTTCCCCATCTGCAGGGACCCACTTGTGGAATGAAAAAGTGTGTCTTGGATGAGCTGGGCAGATCTGTCAGAAGAAGGAGATATGTCCAGGGTGGCCTGCGGCCCTTCACCCCTTCTCATCTCCTTTTTAACACTAGCTTCACTCAAAAGCAGACCTTTCTTAGTGTGAAATAGCAGCATTAGGAGACAATGCTAGCCATCAGGCAAAGGTTCCAGCGTAGTCCCCTCCCCACTGGGCACACACAAACCTGACCCCTGAGAACCAGTGGCTGTGCCCAGGTGTAGACAGAGCTTTCTCCTCTCATCTGAAAGGAAAAGAGAGAAGGGTAATCTCATGAAGACGGATCCATGTGCTTGGGAGGATGTGATGACAGGAGGTGGGGGCAGGAGGGAGGCTCCTGGGGATCAGAGCCACCACAGCTCCTACTGCTACTATCATGGGGCTGAACCACAGAGCCCACATGGACCACAGCTGTCTTTGCTGGCTAAGAACCATAATGGACCTTCTCCCTTCTCTTCTCTCTCCCTCCTATTTTCTCTCCTCCCCCCCATTACTGTCTCTTTCTCTCTCCTTCCCTTCTCTCTCTCCATTGCTTTCTCTCTGTCTCCCACTCCCCCTCTTTCCCTCTCCCTCCATCTGTTTCTCTGTTTTTCCTCTGTCTGTCTGTCTGTCTGTCTGTCTCTCTCTCTTTCTCTCTCTCTCTCCCCCTTTCTCTCTCCCAGTCAAAGGATATAAAGTTTTCAGAGGAAATCAGAGCTATCTATATTCAAATGAAAAGAATTCTAAATCACTAATGAGCAAATAAATACAAATTAAAACAACTCCTAGGCACAACCCCATACCTATCAAATTGGCTAATATGACAAAAAAGGAAAATGACAGATGTTGGACCATGTGGGAAAACTGAAACACTAATGCATTGTTGGTGGAATTGTGAACTGATCCAACTATTCTGGAGAGCAATTTCGAACTATACTAAAAGGAGTACAAAACTGTGTTTTCCCTTTGTCCCAGCAATACCACTACTAGGTCTGTATAGCCACCACCACCACCACCCCTAAAAAAAGGAAAAGGAAAAAAGACCTATATGCACAAAAACATGCAGCTCTTTTTGTGGTGATAAAGGGCTGGAAAATTGAAAAGATTCCCATCAATCGGGGAATGACCAAACAACTGGTATATGATAGTGATGGAATTTTCTTGTTGCTCCTGTTCAATTGTATCCAGCTCTTTGTGATCCTATTTGGAGTTTTCTTGGGAGTGGAGTGGTTGGCCATTTTCTTTTCCAGCTCATTTTTACACATGAGGAAACTGAGGCAATCAGGGTAAGTGACTTGCCTAGGACCACACAGTTAGTACACATCTGAGGCTGGATTTGAACTCAGGAAGATAAGTCTTCCTGACTCCAGGACTGGCACTTTATTCACTGCATCACTAATGCCCTGTGATACTATTGTGTAACAAGAAATTACAAGCAGGATTGTTTCAGACAAACCTGGATAGATTTACATTAACTGATGCAAAGTGAAATGAGCAAAACTAAAAAAAAATGTATACAGCAACAGCAACATTGTAGCAATGATCAGTTGTGAATAACTTAGCCCTTTTCAGCATCATGACCATCCAAGGCAATCCTGAAGCACTCATGATGAAAACTGCTCTCCATCCACAGAGGAAGAATGGGTGTTATCCAAATGCAGATCGAAGCAGACATTTTTTAAACTTTATTTTTCTTGGTTCATGGTTGTCGTTGTTTTGGTCTCTATCTTCTTTCACAAGATGACTCATATGGAAAGATGTTTTTCATGACTGCACATGTACAACCTATATCAGATTGCCTGCCTTCTTGATGGGGGGAGACAGTAGAGAGGAAATTTGCAACTTCAAGTTAAAAAAAAAGAATGTTAAAAATTGATTTTATATGCAATTGGAAATGTATATGTACGTGTATATAAGTATATGTTTATATTAATATGTGTGTGTGTGATATATATATTTTCAGTGCTATTTACCACTGGTAGACTTGAAAGTGAAGCCCAGGATGTCAAGTCCTTGGTGCCCCACTAGAATTCCCCTTTGGTATCCAAAGGACTCTGGCCCTCTCAGGGACAGGCTAATCCATCTCACCCCATAGAGCTCTCAGAGGACCTGAGAGTCTGGGGCCTTGGGGCCTTCTTTCTTCTGCCAGGGCTGGAGTTTCCACCACCAGCTTCGTTTTCACCATTTGTTTGGGAACCAGCGAGGACAAAGGGATATTTACATTAAAGTTGGAACTAGAACAAAAATCCAGACATTTCCTCCAATACCTCAAGGGGGCCGTTGCCCTGCATGCCACAGTGGTCAGTGTGGGAATGAGGGCATTAGGCCCCAAGCTCAGCTTACTTTCTCCCTAGCCTAAGCCTGACCAATATCACGTCCAAGTGCTGCCACACTCCCCGATGCATCCTTCTGGGCTGCCATCACTTCTTAGATCCCTCTGAGCTCCCCAGACCATCCCTAAACTTGTGCTGAGCTGGCTGGTGCCTGACTCTTGGAGCTCCATAGTGGCCTTTGAAACTGCCAAGAGAATCCACTCTTTTCACCTAGAACAGAAAATGATGAATGAAAAGGTCAAGAAAACCCCATTTCTTGGGAAGAGGTCCCAAGGCCTTCTGCCTTTCCACATGGGAGGCAATGAGCAAAGCAGCCACATCACTCCCCTGAGGGGAGGCAGCAGAAATGCCAGGAGTGGCGCAAGGTTGTCTGTGTAGCCAGTGGCAGGAGGACGCTCGAGCATCAGGTATCAAATGTCCATTGATGCTCCTGGAGAAGCAGCTCTGCAGGGTCCTCTGCTTGAAGACCCCCTCTTAGCATAACTGAAATAATTGCAAAGCACTTTGCAATTGCCTGGCACATAGTGAGTGCTTCATAAATGTTGGCTGTTCTCATTAAGCTCATGGTTCTACACCTGCTCCAACCTCCCTTACATGGGTCATATCTAAAAAGCTTAGTACTTAGTGGGGGCATTTTATTGATCCATAGAATCCCACAAGTGCTTGCTTCCCCTGTGCTGGGGGGCTGCCCTCACACACAGAATCCACCTGCTTATTTCACACAGAAGTGTATTGGTGGGCAGTGGGGTGGAGTTTGGAGAGCCTGAGAAGGTGATGCTTTTCTTGGAGCAGGCCTCTCTTCAGAGAAAGGTTCCCTAATCCAGTGCACACCAGGTGAGTCGAGCTTTGTGCATCTGGGCCTGCTGGGTCTCTGGTGACCTTTCCAGTCCCTGTTTCTATGAAACTGTGGGTACTTGGATGGCCTGGAAGATGAGTGAGGAGATGCTCTGAGGGAGACTATGAGCTTTCAGCCTGCACCAGTGACTCCGTCTAGGGTTGGTCAACACCAGCACCCAGTTGCAGTTTCCTAGATGCAGACGTGGGCACAGGCAACAAGAAAAGAGAAGTGGAGAGATGTCCGATGTGGCAATATGGGCAGCTATTGTGGCAGTGTCTTCTGGGAGGGGAACCCTGGAAGATGCTCCACACCAGCCATGCCTGAAGAGGGAGATGCCTCCTGCCTCTGGGTTGAGGAAGGATGGGTACTTGAGCTGCCAAAGGAGTCAGACATTTCCAGACCCAGTCACCTGATGGATTAGCTTTTGTGATCAAACTTTGCTGTTACAAAGAAGGCCTTTGGGGGGGGAGGGGGAAGAGAGTTGGGTGGATGTGGTGGGAGTGTTGACCGTGGAAAAAAAAGAGGAAGACAAGAGTGTCAATCAATCACTTAAAAATAAACAAAAGAGAAAACCAATAACCAATCCAGGCGCTACTCCATAAAGAATGGTGGGCACCCAGAGACATGTGACTTACTTGGGTGGAGCCCAAGAAAAATGAGAGTGAAGCAAGCCAAAATATTTGATCTTGGGGGTCAGCTCACATACAGATGCCTTGGAGAAGCAGTTTTGACAGAGATTTGTGTTAAACAAATCTAGAGGCTTTGAGACCTCTCATTTGTATCATCCTTATTTGTGCCTTTAAAATATTAACTGACTGGATTCCAAAGACCTGTTGGATTCCCAAAGACTTTTTGAGCCTAGATACTCTCAAAGGTTCTGACACTTAAAAAAGACAAGCCTTTCCTCTGTAGGTCTCAAAGTACAGTAGATTCAAGACAATGATTTACAAAGACCTGGAAGTTTCAAGTCTGCTCTGATTTGCATTCTCTTTGTTAATGTTGATTGACTGTTTCAGACTCTTGGAGCCTAGAAATCAGAAAGTTTGAATTTATCTGAAGTTACTTCCAGGACATCGTAAACCTTCAAAATAATAAAATTATGATAATATCCCAGGATGTGGAAAACTAAATCTATTGATAAGAATACTTAAATCTTTGTCTTTTGGATCTTTAAAAACTTTGTTCAAATCATCATTAAACGGAGCTAATCCTAGAGCTACCCCATGGCTTCTCTCTTTATCATGTCTCTGCTCACACCTGAGGCTGGAACTCGGGTGGTACTCCACATGAGAGGAATACGCTAAGCCAATTTTCCCCAGCAGAGATAGCATGGAAGAGGGGAGAGCTGGCTAGATTTGGATTTAGGAAAGACTTGGGCTCATGGTCTGCCAGATTAATCTTCCTTACGTGGCCTTCTGAGGTCATGCCTCTGCTCAAACCCGCGACATTCCCCTCCAGCCCATTAAGTCCAGTCCCATGAATGCCTGAGTGAGGCTGTCCAGGCCTGCACATGGGACACACACCTGTCCATCATCCCCTTATCACATCCCTCTCTGCTCCAGCCCCAGGGGACAGCTCCCTCAGCCTCATACATGCTCTAAGCTTCCCTGCCCTCCTTCCTCCCCTTCACCCATCCTACACTCAAACCATCCTGGCTTTCTTCCTTCTCTCATACTCACTGTGCCCACCTTGTGTGTGGAGCCAAGAAGGTGGAGTTACAGGCAGCCAACCGGCTAAGCTCTCATAACATTCCCCTCCAGGTGAATTTAAAGTGACACCTCAAATCCACTTTGGGGGTGGCAGAGTCAACAAAGGGTTGGAGGGAGACATTTTTCTAGCCAGGACCACTACAGAGGCTGGTGGTATCTGTGATGCTGGTGCAGGAGCCAGCCTGGACCCTGGCAGCAGAAGTAGCAGCTTTGGGAGTTCTCACTCCAGAGATGGGAAGGGGGTCAGACACTTTGCTGGCACTGAGGGAGGCTGGGGCTGACGTCCTCCTCTATTGCCCACAGCAGTTCTAGGGCAGTTTCAGGGCATAGATGAGCACTTATGTCAGTCACAGGGGAGCAGGGGCCTTGGTCACATTCCAAGGTGGAGAAGAGCATTAGCGCTTGTGGCTGCAGGAGTATGGAGCTGGGGTCCTGCCTGGGTAAAGACTAGAGCCTGGACCAGGTGAGCTGTGACCACACCTCTCCTAGGATCACACCACCTTGGAAGCACTGAATACTTACAGATCCCCAGAAGTAGCTCTGAAAACAGAGCCTGAAGCTTGGGACAATGCCTCTCCACTCCCAAGTGGACAGAGCCTGACTTTTTTTTTTAACTTTTTGATAATATTTTATTTTTTCCAAGTACATGTAAGGACAATTTTAAATATTCATTTAAAAATTTTTTGAGGGGCAGAGCCAAGATGGCGGCATAGAAGCAGCAAAGCACCACAGCTCCCACACAAACACGCTAAAAAACTCATAAAATGGGACTCTAAACAGATTTTCAAGCTCCAAAACTCTCCAAAAGACAGAAAGCACATCTGTTGCTACAGGCAGAGCAGCAGGCGGGGCTCTTCACAGCCGTCTGGGAGCCGAAGCAGCAGCGGCTTCCACTGAGCTGCTTCAGAGCCCTCGGCCTGCAGATAGCAGGGGGGCTGACGCG
>JAQQSW010011549.1:0-12732 GCA_028646575.1 Pseudocheirus occidentalis
TATATACATACATACATATACATATATACATATACATATGTGTGTATGAAGCTAAAAATTAAAAGGGTAAGCTAAAAAGTGAAAGGGGAGAGGGACAAAATTCAGAGGAATACAACTGGATGAAAAATGAAGAGATGAATGACCTGGACACTCCTTTAAATGAGAGTCCTCTGCTCTATACTGTCTCCAATCAGAGTGAGAAGGGACCCCAAGGGCAGAGTGTACTAATAAGTTATGAATTGAGGATTGACCCTCTTCTTCACCCTAACTGAGGATAAGAAGAAAGAGAGAGAGGGAGAGAAGGCCAGTTGAGCAAAAGCTTAAAGAATGAGAAATGGAGTACTATGTAATGATGCCAGATACGCAGTTGTAATGCTATGTAAAGCAACTCTCCAGAAGAATGCTATTATGAAGAGTTTTAAGGTTCTGATTACACAGTATAGTAAACACTCGATTCCATAACAAATCAAAGCAAAACATTTACAGTAAATCAAAGTATAGCATTCACAATATTATAACTTATCACAGAAAATCAAAATATAGCATTCACAATAACATCACAGAAAATGGCTACATAATTTCTACTACAGTGGTCACAAAGAATAAGCATTTAGTAACTCAAGCATTCCCAAAATTCTTTATTCAGTCACAAAGTGCAATAGTCAAAGTTTTCAACTCATAAGATTTACTAAGTTATAAATCAATTACTTATTCAGTCATCAATCACTAAGTACAATCATTTAGTCAGTCAATCATCCTTCATTATTCAATATATAATCAATAAATACTACACAGTCCCTCCACCCCTAGGTCCGTAGTAAATTTACAATTTCTCAGTGAGTACACAGTATCTAAGTAAAGACTTCTTTATTTTGGATGGTCCCTTAGATTTCCTGGATCCCTTTTCATTTTCCTAGATCCTACCTGGATTCACCAAACTGTCACCTGGGTGCAAAGGTACATAGCTCCCAGATCCTTGTCTAGCTCTCTGTGTAGTTCCTGCTCCACACTGAAGCTCACAGCATCCAGTCCACACCAAATCCCTCACAGTCTCTGCTCCCAGGAAGACAAGACCCAACAAAACCACAAATCAACAAAGTCTCAGCATCACAGTCATCCTTCTTCAGTCACTTGTCAGCTCTGGCTGTCCCTGAGACCCAGAAGTCTCAGCTGGATCCCAGAATCAAAATCACTCCATCCAAGATTTCAGAATCAAAACCATTCTCTTCAGCTTGAGAGGATGAGAGGGGCCATTCTTCTCTGCTGCAAGAAGTTCTGTCTTAGCACTCAATTTTCAATTCTTTCCAGCAGATGCTCTGCCTCCAGATGCTGGTCCCCAGAAATTCTGAGTGTCCCTCTCTGGGGCTTTTCCTTATATACACACAGCATTAGCTGCTTCCTGTTTCAGCCAACACCTACATGTTACATCAGCAACTTCCTCGCAAGGTGTTAACTACTTCTGTGTTAATTAAATATCTTAAACAAGGTGTTAACTTGAAACAAGGTGCTAAGTATTTGCTTACTTGCCAATAGAAAGGGGTCTTCAAATTCAAATTATATTACCATTACAAAAGGCTAGAGCCAGATTGTGAAGAGTTTTAAAAAACTGATAGTGGAGCTTATATTTTATCCTAAAGGCAAAAGGGAACACAGGAAAATGTAGTTGATTGAGCAAGGGAGTGATGTAGTCTGATCCTCACTTAAGAAAAAGAAAATTAACTTTGACAGTGGTATATAGCATGGATTGTTGTACCGAGAAACTTGGGGAGCAGCCAATTAGGAAAATTACAATAATCTAGCAGAAGTCAACAAAGAATTGAATTAAAAGTAGTATCTGTGTGAACAGTGAGAAAGGGGAGGAAATAAAAAATGTTATGGAGGTAGAAAATGGACAAATTTGACAATTTATTTTGGTGTAAAGGAGAATGAAGAGTTAAGGTTATATCACAACCACAAGACTAGAAAGAATATGATGCCTTTGAGAGAATTAGTTGAGTTTGTGTTTTATTTTTGTTTTGGTTTTGTTTTTGTGGGAGAAGAGATTTGGTGATAATAATTCAGTTCTGGAAATGTTCCATTTAGGATATCTCTGGGACACCTTGTTTCAAATTCCTAATGAGCATTAATAATGCAAGACTAAAGCTCACAGAAGAGAATGAGATTTGTGATTCATCTTTAGAATGATAAAAGCTAAATCCATGTCAGCTATTCAGGTTAATAAGAGAGGGGATGTAGAGGAAGAACAGAAGAGTGCTTAGGGCAAAACCTTTCAAAACGTTCACAGGGAGGGGAATGCAATGGATGATGAGCCCACAAAGGATACTGAGAAGGAGAGGTCTGACAGGCAAAAGAAGAATCAGGAGAGAACAGTGCCAGAGAAAAGACAGAGAAGAGAGATTATCCACTCTGAGAGAATACCAGTCAACAGTGTCAAGTTTAGCAGATATGTACAGATGGATGAGCACTAAAAACAGAATATTAGATTGGGCAAATGTGTAATTTTCAATAACTTTGGAGAGAACAGCTTTAGTTGGTTGGATATAGTAGGCAGTAATCTGAGGAAATGGTAGTGTCTAGTTAAGATTTATTTTGGGTTTTTTTCTTGCTTTTTTGTTTGTTTTAGACTGAGTAGATTAGGCATGTTTGAAGATAGTTCAGAAGAAATCAGCAATTAAAGAGGTTGATAGGAGTATATGATTAAGATCATAATCTTCTGGGGAGGCGTTAGCCTTGGAAATAACTATTTTTCTCAGAGACTGAGAAAAAGCAACAGAGAGAAGGCAATGATATCAAATGGTTTTAAGATAAAGGGAAAGGGGAAAGAGGGAGATCATTCATATGGTCTCAGTTTTCTCGGTAAATTAAAACATAAGATCCTACCCCAAAACACTAATCAGCATCAATTCATTTTATTGGGACACAAATGGTAATATTTAGAGTACAGTTTATGAATAGTTCAAATAAATAAAATATGCATGAAGCAAGAGAGTGAGGAGTTACACTTATGGTTCACAGTTAGAGAAAACAAGTTGAGATTTTTTCTTTTGGTCAATCTCTGAGGGCATGTATTTTGGGGGAAAAATAATTCCACAGTGCCAAAACTGGGCCCAAATTTTCACATAGATTGGTTACATGATCCTCCAGTTTTGTGGTAAATTTTACTGCTTTATCCAGATAATGTGCCTCAAAAAAATCACATGTGAAGTTTTCTTTTGTTAGTTGCTATATGAACAACTGAAATAATGACTCATCCATATTTTATTTTATTTTTTCACAAGCAATGAACATATTCTATTTCATTTAGTCTACTTTCCTACTCAGTCATAGTCTGTTGGGGTTTTTTCAACTCCTTGAAGGACAATTCTACCTGCTTTTTGATTCTGACATTTCATCAATTTCTCACGTATACTCTTTGTTTGTGCCAGTGGTTTAGAAATCATATGGCTAATTTCTCCAGTGCCAAATAATAGTAATCAAAGTAATAAGACATGCATACATAGACACAAAAGGGTGAGAGTTCCAGGTTGATATGCTGGTTGATGGCAGCCTCAGAATTCTGGTAGAAGTTCTGCTTCAGTTGGATCATGACATTTTTATTGGGAGCAAAGATGGCACAACAAAGGACTCTGGGATTGTGAGTTTGCATATCTGAAGGTGGAGAAGTAGTCAGTTCAAGAGAAGCCAACTCAAGTGAGGAATTAAACAATAGGCTCTGTTCAAATACTATAAAAGCAGGAAACTAGGGTCACATGCATTCCTTGTGCTTCTAGTCATTGCAAAGTTCTCCAAAAAGAAAGGTGTGGTTATTACAGGAGGGAAGAGAAGATTTGGAGTGAGGTCTGCTGGAAATGAGACAGGGAATCAGTTTGGGAGCAATAAAATGGCTCACTTGCTTCACTGAGGTGCCAGTTGTATTTGGAGGACGTTAACCTATCAGACAGGATATACCCTATCAGAATAGTTGTGGGGCTTCTTAAAACTCTTTTTTGACATGTCATGAGCAGGAACAGAGGAGGCAATAGTAATTTAGGGCTGAGGTTTGACAAAAAAAGTGGATATTGATAGGACAAGGTGTGAAGTGGAAACAGATAAAAACAATATACAGTTGAAATGGTTAATAATATACTGAAAATGAAAAAGGAGAAAGTGAAATGTAAAGGCCTGAGAAAATGCTGAAGGGATGGAGGAATGTGTCCAAAGTACTCCAGCTAATCTAATTGCCTCATAGAATAACTTTCTTTTGTTTTCTTTTTTTTTTTTTGGAGGGCAAGTGGGGTTAAGTGACTTGCCCAAGGTCACACAGCTAGTTTTTGTGTTAAGTGTCTGAGGTCACATTTGAACTCAGGTCCTCCTGACTCCAGGGCCAGTGCTCCACTCACTGTGCCACCTAGCTGCCCCTATAGAATAACTTTTATTGAAACATCATCTTCAGTAAGTTTTTATTGATTCAACACAACTATTAGTGCCCTCCTTTGCAAACTAACTTGTGCTTAATTTCATTTTAAAATTTCTATTATTTTTATCCTACTTCTGAATATTCTTATATATGTACTTGCTTTCTCCTCCATAAGAAGTAAAGATCATTCCATTCTTTGTACTTATATCCCAAGCCCCTCAAAAATGTCTGACACATAGTGGGCATTTAAATAAATGCTTTGTAATTTTTAATTGAATTCTGAAACAATGTTCGGTATAACATGCAAGATGGAGTAAAAATGAATTTTGATTTTGAAATTTCATCACCTTACAGGCCTATTTGAGGGACAAACGTGATAATGTATATAAAAATATTTAATAAAATTTAAATTATTCTATACATTTAGTATCATTAATGTTAGTAAATTCTTCCTAATTTGGGGCAAAATTATCTTCACTTAAATTAATATCCATTTATTCCAATTTTGCCCTTCACATGGAATACAAAATCTGTTTTATCTTTACCTTATGACAAGTCTTGAATTATTTAAAGTTTCTTGATCTTATTAGCCCTGACTTTCCCCCTTTAAAGGGTCATTGTCTAACTTTTTCAACTTCTCTTCATAATATCTTGGTGGCTCTCTATAATTTCCTGTTTGATGAAATGTCTCTGTTCCAAACCTATTTTATGTTTCTCTTCTACAACATCATTTTTAACTAAACCAAATACTCTAGGTCAGTGGAGTAATCTGTGCAGGATAAAGAAGGGAGCTAAAGACACTGTCTAGATCTGATAACAATCTGTGATTATTTTACTCTATTTTTGTTTATTTTAACTTTTGGTAAATCAATATCATACTACAGGCTTCTATTAGACTGTGGTGGAATCATATATTTAACATCCAGAACATTGGAGGCCATCTTGTCTAAACAATGTATGGTACTAACTGTCTTCCCCTATACCCTCAATAAGAAGTCAGAAGACCTCAGCGAAAAGATACTGACTCCTGAAATAGCATTTTCTATCTTGAGGCAGCTTGAAATTGCTATTCCATTTATTTTCCATGTAGTAAATCAAAATTTTCCCTTGTGACACTGCCACTCATCACCTCTAATTCTGCACTCTATTTCAAGCTAAAAACCATCAACCGCAGCAACAATTTTTCTTGTCTATGATAGTCCCTTAAATAATATCTGCAGATCACTGTCATGTCTTCTTTCAGTTACCCCTTTCAGCTGATCCTATTATAGTGTAATTTCAAAGTTATTTCTCAATTCTGTTTGTCTTCTAGTCACGCTCAAGTAGTTTTCCAAATTTGTAGTTAATTAATAGCCTTTTTAATCTATTTTCTATATGTTACTTGTAAATAGTTTTTTTTCCTACAGCGCTGTCCCTCCTTGTACCAACACTAATGCCCTCTTTAAATGCATCATTTTCCAAACCAATTTGAATTTCAAAGTTGGCTTGAAGAATTAAGTTTTGGTGTTATATCCAAAAACTCAAAATTTTAAAATATGAATCTGATTTGTTTTCCATTTGCCAATGCACATTTTGGCTATGCTCATCATTTTTTAAGCAGTTACGGAGTGTCTGTCATCTTCTCATCTTCCAGGTACTTTGCTAAGTAAGCTCTTTTTATTAAACAAATAGTATCTCATTTAATCTCACAACAACCATGTCATCAAATTTTACAGTTGAGGAAAATAAGGTTAACAGAGGCTAAGTGACTTGCCTAGGATTATAGAAATAGACAGTGCCTAAGACCATTCTTGAAATTTCATCTTCCTGACTCCAGGGTGAGCTTGATTATTTTCTTGTTATTACAACAAAATGTAAGACCATCTACGTTAGTCTTAGCCTTCTACAATAATAGAAAAAGTATCCCTGAAAATAAAATCATGTGATATATATATGTGTGTGTGCATGTGCATGTATGCATGTGTGTAAGTGCATATGTAGATGTATAGATACATACATATGTCATGTATACATATATATATTAAATTTTGGACTCACATATATGTAGATTTAGACAACATATCATGAAATTTTCACGAAACTATTTTCCTATTTTTCATAGGGACCCTTTATTCTATTTCTATGAGATAGGATTGAAATATAGGACTGAAACTGAACATCTAAATTGAAAAAAAAAAATAGTTGGAACTACTAGTAATGCCAGAAGCAACTTCTTACAAATAAAACAAAACAAAACATAACCTTCCCTTTGGTAAGTACTAGGAAAAATGACAAGTGTACCTTGAACCACCTTGTGGCAATGAGTTCTCAATGAATATGCAGCACACCTAACCTGACAGCTAAAGAACTTCCTTATATACTTTGAAAAGTCAAATGCTGAGGTTTGGAAAGCTGCGTTGTGTTGCCAAAAACAAGTCATGGAAATAAAATTAAGTTTTTAAAGGATATAAAAAAGAAGTGGATTATACTATAAGTCTTTATTTTATGAAACCATTTTAAAATTCACATATTATATACTTTAATGACATTATTTTCCTTTGTTTACTAATATGTAATTGACATTGAATCACTGATTTATTTCTCTAAAGGAAAAAAATTAAAGATATGGGAATAAATCATTTGTTAGATAGTATTTGCTCTTGGCAAAATAACGCTTCAAGTTATCTTTATAAGATGTTGAGGATACTCAAAAAACAATTTAAAAGATGAATGGAACAAAGTTCAACAAGCAAACTTAGTGCGCTACCATTAGGACAATCATTCTTATGAACTAGAAATGGATTGCTGTGGAAGAAGTTAAGATAATACAAACATTTTATAAAATTCTGAGAATTTTCTACAAAGCCACAAAATAATTATACAAATCACCAATGTAGAATAAAAGACATTAATGATTTCTACAAATGTTGAGATTATTAAACTGACAATTCAGGAAAGTGCCATTGGAGATAATGTTCTCTAATTTTACTAGCACATGGTACAAAATCACTTAAACTATCCTTACGGAAAAGAGAAATGGATGCTCATAATAAACTTAATGATGGGATCTAAATTTTGTTTATGGATTTGTGTATATGTTTACATGATGCATATCACATCTACTTTTTTTAAAAGAAAAAAAGATGGGACAGCTATTTGATGCAGTGAATAGAGCACCAGCCCTGAAGTCAGGAGAACCTGAGTTCAAATCTAGCCTCAGACACTCAACACAAAAAACTAGCCATGTGACCTTGGGCAGGTAATTTAACCCCAAATGCTCTATTCCCCCCCTCCAAAAAAAGACATTCAAGTAAAAAAGTAAAATTAAGCTAATTTCTGTAAAGTCATGTTTTCAATGAATTCCCATGACAAAACAAGTACACTTGTAAAAGAAAAACCTCAAGACTGAACTAGAATGATTTGAAAATATTCTATTATGATTTGATGCATTTTACACTTTTATTTTTCTCCCCCTCAAATATGGGTTATATAATTTTTGCCACAATGGCTAAGATATTGCAATGTGAAATGTTTGCAGCTATTTGAAAGTAGACATTATTTTAGATACATTTCAGTCATATCTATATCTCTATGACTCCATTTGAGATTTTCTTGGCAATGATACTTAAGTGGTTTGATATTTGTCTCCCCACCTCATTTTACAGGGGAGGAAATTAAGAGAAACAGTGTTAAGTTATTTGCCCAGAGTCACACAGGTAGGGTGTCTGAGGCTGAATTCAAACTCAGATACTACTAAATCTATGGACAGTGTTCTATTCACTGTACCAACTAAGTATGCTAATTCTCTATTTTAATCACTAGTTTTTAATGTGAGGTCAAATAAATAATTTCAGCTTTGATAACAGACAACTAGCTAGATAAAGCATCAGTTAAACTCTTTGTTAGCCATTGTGCTAAAATGCAGGATTATATAAAAAAAATATAAGTAAGATAGCTCCTGGTCTTCCAAGAAACTTATGATCTATTGTGGGAAGGCAACATAGACAAGGATGTCCTGTATATCCAATCCAGGAGGAGTGTATTACACATAAGGACAGATTGAGGAGAAGATATCTTTGAGACCTGGATAACTTCTAATTAAGGCAAATCTCTTAGAGAGAAGATGTGGGAAAATTAGAAAACAGATGCATTGCTGGTGGAGTTCTGAACTGATCCAACCATTCTGGAGAGCAATTTGGAATGAATCCTAAAGGGTTATTAAACTCTGCATACCCTTTCACCCAGCAATACCACTTATACATCTGTCTCACAATAAAATCATTAAAATGGGAAAAAATAACCCCATGTACAATAATGTTTATAGGAGCTTTTCTATGGTTGCTAAGAATTGGAAATTGAGGGGATGTTCATTGATTTGGGAATGGCTGAACAAGAAGTAGTTTGTGAATGTAATGGAATACTATGATGCTGTAAACATTATAAGCAGGCAGACCTCAGAAAAACCTGAAAATATGTATATGAACTGATGCTAAGTACAATGAACAGAGCCAGGATAACATTGTACATAGTAACAGCAACACTGTGTGATTACTGACCTTGATAGACTTAGCACTTCTTAGCAATGCAAGGATCTAAAACAACTCCAAAAGACTCATTATAGAAAATACTATAAACATCCAGTAAAAGAACTAAAGGATACATTGTCTTTTAGCCCAGGAAGCTTAGAGAATTAACAAGAAAGGTCTTTTTTGCTCTAGTGGAAAGAGAGTAGTACAGGACTGAAGGCATCCCAGCAAGTCAGTGACAAGCACCACTTTGATAAACCAGTAGGAGATCCTAAGCACCAGAGTGGTGGAGCAATCATGTGCCAAGACTAGGACCCCTGGCTTGCTATGGTGCAGAAAGGAAAAGTAGAAGAGTCCAGCAGCCAAACTTCCCAGTGCTTCAGTACAACTCCAAGAAGCACAACTCCAGGCATGCAGGCATCCTTCAGCAGCCAAAGTGGCTGGTGCTTCAGAAAAGCTGTAGTGAGCAGACTTTCTCCAAGGGGCAGATCACCCCACCACCACCACCACCAATAAACCAGAGAGCTTCAGTGGTACTGACCCCAGGTCAGTACCAGATAAATTGCCAAATCCCAACAGGCTCTAACTGTCAGGACCTGAGGTTTCAGCACATAAAATTTAACTAACTTGGCCCCAGCACAAGAAACTTGAGTCAGTGCCCCCTGTGCTCCATCAAAAAAGCTCAACTTTAAAAGTCAGGAAATACTCAAACATCACGAGCAAAAAGCAAAAGCAGGGAATGGCATTCTTTGTATAAGGCCAGGGAAGATCAAAACACAAATTCAGAAAAGGACAACATTGTCAATACACCCATCTCTGAAAATCTCAAAGGGGAGTCTGAATTGGTTGCAAGCTCAAAAGGCTTCCTTAGAAGAGCTCAAGAAGCATTTTAAAAGTCAAATAAGAGAGGTAGAAGAAAAGTAAAAGAAAAAAGGAAGAATAAAAATGGGAAAAAAGAAATGTAACAAAAAATCATTACTTTGGAAAGGGAAGGACAAAAGCTGCCTGAATAAAACGAGTCCTTAAAAACTAAAACTGACCAAATGGAAAAGGGACCATTAAAATTCACTGAAGAGAAGAACTCCTTAAAAAGCAAAATGGGCCAAATGGAAAATGAGGCAAAAGAGCTAATTGAAGACAATAATTCATCAAAAATTAGAACCAGGTAAGTGAAAGCTAATGAATCTATTAGACATCAAGAATTAATAAAACAAAATCAAAAGAATTAAAAAAGAAGAAAATATAAAATACCTCACTGGAAAAATAAATGACCTGGAAAATAGATCTAGGAGAGATAATTTGAGAATTATTGGTTTACCTAAAAGTCACGATCAAAAAAAATAACCTGGACAGAATCTTTCAAAAACTCATCAAGGAACACTGCTCTTAGGTTGTAGAACAAGAGGGTAAGATAGTCATGGAAAGAATCTACTGATCACCTCTCAAACTGAAAACACCAAGGAATACTGTGTTCAAATTCCAAAATTCTCATGTCAAAAAGAAAATACTACAAAAAGCAGGAAAGAAACAATTTCAAGAATGTGGAACCACATTCAATATTACATGTGACCTTGCAGCTTCTATGTTAAAAGATCAGAGGTCTTGGAATATAATATTTGGTAATACAAAGGAACTGGCATTACAAACAAGGATCAACTACCCAGCAAAACTGAATGCAATCTTTCTGGGAATGAAATGAACATTCAGTGAAATAAGGGACTTATGAGCCTTCCTGATTGAAAAAAAACTCAACAGAAAACTTCATCTTCAAGTACAGGATTAAAGAGAAACATAAAAAAGTCAACAGGAGAAAAAAACTGAAAACATGTTATTCAATAAAGGCAAACTCTTTATATCCCTACAAGGAAACATAACACTTGTAAGTCTTAAGGACTACATCTTTACTATGAAACCTGGAAGATGTATATAAAGACAGAGTGAGTGTAAATAAGTTAACTTTGTTGTAGTGATAAAAAAAATCTAATTAAGTGGTAAAAGGGTAATTAAATGGTAAAAAAGAAGGGCTGTATTGAGAGAAGAGGGAAAAAGGGGGGAAAAGAGGCACAAAGACCTATTAGAGTAGAGGGAAAGAGGGAATAGTGATGAGCATTCTTTGAACCTTACTCTTAACAGATTTGGCTCAAAGAGGAAATAACATATTCAGTTAAGTATAGAAATCTAACACCCAGTAGGAAGTAGGAAGGGAAGGGGGAAAGTAGAAGGAGGGGGTGATAGAAGAAAGAGAAGAGTGAATGAGGCAGTGATCAAAAGCAAAACTCTAGTCAGGAGGAAGAAGGGGGGAAGAGAGAGAAATCATAAATGGTGAGGAAGAATTAGGATGAAGAGAAAGACACACGTAGTAATCATAATTGTGAATGTGAATGGGATGAACAGAAGGAGACAGGAGAGTGGATTAAGAACCATAATCCTAAAATATGTTTCTTATCAGAAAGACATTTGAAGGAGAGGAATGCACATGAAGTAAAGATAAAAGACTGGAGTAGAATATATTATGATTTGACTGAGGTGGAAAAAATAGCACTAATTAAAAGAGATATAGAAGGAAACTGCCTTCTACTAAAAGATGCAATCAACAATGAAGTAATTTCGGGTGGCTAGGTGGCATAGTGAATAGAGCACCGGCCCTGGAGTCAGGAGTACCTGACTTCAAATCCAGTCTCAGACACTTAACACAAAAAACTAGCCTTGTGACCTTGGGCAAGTCACTTAACCCCAACTGCTCTACAAAAAAACCAAAAAAACAAAACAAAAAAACCCGATGAAGTAATTTCATTACTAAAGTTATATGCGCCAAGTGCTATTGCATCCAAATTCTTATAGAAATATAGAAATTCAGGGATTTACAGGAAGAAATAGACAAAAATTATACTAGTGGGGGCCCCCAAACTCCTCCTCTCAGAACTAGATAAATCTAACCACAAAAATAAACAAGAAAGAAGTTCAGGAGATGAATAGGATTTTAGTAAAGTTAAATATGGTTGATCTCTGGAGAAAATTGGATGGGGAGAGAAGGGAATATACATTTTTCTCAGTGGTATAAGGTACATGCCCAAACCTAACCATTTTTAGGGCACAAAAACCCACAATCCAATGCAGAAAGGCAGAGATATTAAATGCATCCTTTTCAGATCATGATGCAATGAAAATTACATCTAACAAACGGCCACAGAAATATAGTCTAAAATCAATTAGAAGCTAAATAATCTAATATAAAAGAATGAATGGGTAAAACAACAAATCATAGAAACAATCAATAACTTCATCCAAGACAATTATATTAATGAGACAATGCACCAAAACTCCTGAGATGCAGTGAAAGCAGTTCTTAGGGGAAGTTTCATATCTCTAAAAGCTTACCTTAGTAGAATAGAGAAAGAGGAGGTCAATGAATTGGTCACATAACTATGAAAGCTAGAAAAAGAACAAATTAAAAATCCCCAAATAGATACCAAATTAGAAATTATGAAAACCAAAGAAGAGGGCAATAAAATTGAATTTAAAACTATTGAACTAATAAATAAAATTAAGAATTGGTTTAAAATAATATTTAAACAGATAAACTTTTGGTTAATTTGATTAAAAAAAGAAAGAACTCAAACTGACATTATCAAAAAAGGTAAAGGGAGAATTTGCTACCAATGAAGAGGAAATTAAGACAATAATTAGAAACTATTTTTGCCCAGCCATATGCCAAAACATTCAATAATATTAGTGAAATGGATGAATAATTGTACAAATATAAATTGCCCAGATTAACAGAAGAAGAAATAAAATACATTTCAGAAAAATAAATTGAACAAGTTATCACTG
>JAQQSW010011550.1:0-12732 GCA_028646575.1 Pseudocheirus occidentalis
CAGGGTAGGGAGGCAGAGTTTGAATATCAGCTAGTCATTAAATACCCATCAGAATTCCCTCTCCCCACCCACCCACATAAAAATCAGCACTAGTCTCCAGGTCAAGGCTCCTCATTCCCTTCTCCTTCTTCCCAGTTTAGTCATGTCAGACTCTTCATGACCTCTTTTTGAGGTTTTCTTGGCAAAGATCCTGGAGTGGTTTGCCATTTCCTTCTCTAGCTCATTTTACAGATGAGGAAACTGAGGCAAACAGGGTTAAGTGACATGCCTAGGATCACACAAAGTGATGGAGGCCAGACTGCATCATCAAAGAATCCTATAAAAATCTAAGACTTTGCTGGTTTGGGGGGAAAGGGTATCCCATTCTCTCTTGGACCCCAACAGGGTGCCCAATTGCACCGAGGTCTCAGAAGGTCTGATGTAGTTCCAACATCCTATCTGATTGCTCTTCACACTTTAAGTATGTCCCCTCAATAAAGCTGGCTGGTTTTACTGCTTCATTGTGTGCTCCCTATTTCTTTCCCCTTTACTAGACTACTGTTACTTGGAATTTTCTTAAGTCTGCATTAATGTACTTATGCCAGGTCAAACAAATAATTAGTGGCCAAACCAAGACTAGAACCTAGGTTTCTACACTCTTATCCAAATAAAAGAGCTAGCAAATTGATTCTATAAAGGATCCCAACACATTACTTAATATAAACACAACTCTCTTGAAGAGTATGTGAAGTTTGCCTAAAATTATTAATACACAATGAGAAGGCATTTAATCAGTTTATGAGAGTTTTTTAAAATAAGAATTTACAAAGCATTTGAGGGTGGTGGTGACGATTTGTATGGTGCTAGTCTTATGAAGTCTGTCCAGGAAAGTTTGAATGCTCCCTTTTTCTCATGATAAATTTCACTGTAACAAAAGATATTCAAAATAATTTGATACATTATTCTTTTCAAAAGTAGCCACTGGGAAATCTACCTATTTAAAGGCCTTAGAGAGGAATTTAGTTGTGAGGGTTTAGAAAAGGGAAACCACTGGTATCAGTTTCTCATGTTTATTTTTTCTTTCCTGATTCTTCTTTACAGCCTCCTTTCCTACCCTGGACGTTAAATTTAGCCTAGAATTTAAAAAAAAAAAAGAAATCTTAACAGCTTGAGGCACATATAAATGGAAGAGGGTCCTTGGAACCTATGCTTCTTGGTTCCCATATTTGGCTCACTGGGTAACTTCCTCCCGCCTCCTCCAAATCTTTGCCCTATTGGAACCCAGAAGCAGAAAACAGCCGAGGCCTTAGAACTCCAGAAGTGAACAATGGATGTTAATTAGGTAGCCCAGGGGGGAAAGTTCTATGTCTTCTTTTGTGTATGTGTGCTGTACTTTGCACATTAAGTAACTTGCCCAAGGTCACACAGCTAGTAAGTGAATGGGTAGGATTTGAACTCAGGTCCTCCTGACTCCAGGGCCCAGGCTCTATTCACTGTACCACCTAGCTGCCCAGAACTCAGTTCTTCCTGACTCCAGGGTGGGTTCTTTATCCATTGCACCACCTAGCTGCCCGTCATCTATGTTTTCCTTGAACAAATCAAGTAAAAGAATTCCTTTAGACAAAATAACAAGATTCAGAAAAAAATTTAAGGCAGCCCATTTTATTGTAATGCATAATAATAAACATACCTTAATTTTGTTTTTATAAATGAATTAAGTTTACATGTTTTTAATACGTTAAATTTATAGTACACACACGGTCAAATGCATACATAGTCAAACATGGAAATTAACATGCACACATGGAAGCTAACACATGTACAGGTACATGAAGGCTAGCACATGTATTTAAACATATACATGGGAGCTAACACAAGTCATTAGATACAGTATATGAGTTTTACCACTTGTGTTCAGTGGCAACATACCTATTAGCTCTGTCTTATGGACCCCCAAATCAAATTTTCTGAAGTCTCAGCTCTGTCTGAAAAATCTGAATCTGAAAAAATTACCTTATGGTAATTATGGTTTCACGTAGGGCAGCTGTCCCCTTGGCACCCTCTATTATATTACCTATTTGTCAGTCCCTTCAGTCAAGTCTTCCTGAGGGTTTGTAGATGACAGTAGGCTCTCAAAGGAGAGTACCAATTTTGACAGGTCCTACCCAGCTGGAAAGGCTTCCAAGATAGGCCCAGAGGAATGTAGGTCTGTCTTGACCAGCCTACGTCAATTCAGAAAGGCTTATTACCTCTGACGATAATTTTTTAGTCCCAGAGACTCTCCAAGACTATTTATTAAATCATGTAGGCAGGGATTATGGTTTTGCTCAATACTGAAGATTTTAAAAATATCTTCAAGAAAAATTAAAATAATTGAAGAAAAGTCAAGCAGAGATTCCTATATGCTCTCTCCCTAGATTTCTTAGGTACCCAGGATAAAGTTTGTGTATGTATGAACTTTACGTATTACAGTTTCAAATCTCTATTAGTATTTGAAAGATTTTTGTTACCTTTCGTATGACTTGTTTTCATAGATTGAAATCTTCATATTGAACCTATCTTTTTTTGTGATTAAATCATCACCATTACCTTCATCTTCATCCTTTTGTCTGATCAGAGCTTTCAAACCAGTACTGTAGGTAATGGGTAACCAAGGCTCTTTGAGAGCATCAATACCAACTCAAATTAAACTGTGTTTACAGGCAAATTGAGAGAAAGATTGTCCAGAACCGCGGACTCACAGACCATATTACCATCTATTGCACAACTAATAAGTGAAGTTAATTCTTTCTTAAGGACACGGGAATGCAGATGCTTTTGAGTAAACAACATCACCTTCCCTTTGGATGCCGTGTGCATGTTCTAACAGGTGCCAGTCCCCTCAAAGCATTTTTAAAATTTCTCTGGGAATTCCTTGAGAGAGTTTTCATGCTAAAATGGAAAGAGCACTGGTTTTAGAGGCCTGGGTTCAACGCTCACCTCTGTCATTTTCTACTTGTTTGTTGTGGAGGAAATGGAGGAAATTTGTGTGCTGTGAGTTTGGGAAAAATATCTCCCCAGTAAAAGTAACTAAAGGTTATAGAAAGGTTGCCACAGGGTAGTGTAAATAGACAGACCCTCATTCTGTGGGTTTTTTTTTTTCAACAACAGAATAAGCTGGGATGAGAGATGATATCTTGAAAGGGATCTCCACTATGTTGGAGAATTAGACATTCTGATGGGATTTAACAAAAGACCTCCAGGCCCCACTGAGGTCAGATGGGATTAATTATAAAGTAACAGCCCGGCCAGAATATACCTGACCACTGGCAGCTCCCAAGACAAGGTTAACAAGTTACAAATTCAAGGTTAACTCATTCTCTCTTTCAACTGCAATCACCTCCCACATAAGGAAAGTGAGTGAGTAGCCTCACCTGGCAGGCTTATTTTGTGGTCTATAATGTTGCCCTAAGGCTGTGTCCAACCCAAAGGGACCAAGGTGAATCTTGGGACCTCTGGGATGAGGAATTCCCCAACAGTGAGACCTTGGGTCTTAGCTTCCTCATTTGTAAAATGTGAGAATTGGACTAGGTGGCCTCTATGGACCTTTCTAGGTCTAGGTATGTGATCTTTTAGCAGATTCAGGGCTTTTGGTACCTTTTCAGTGAGGGCATATCTTCATTCTTGGTGGGTAATTTGATTTTGGAAAACAACCAAAACTCATTTAAGGCCAAATTTCATGAATGAGAGTGGGAGCATCACCCTAGAGACTACCATGTTGGGTCAAACACAAGATGACTTTATAAAATCATAGGGTGAATTTCTTCTACTTCCCAAAAATGAGTTTCAAGAACACTTTGGGGAATGATAGTATTGTTGGAACATATTTACCAAGGGATTTGCTTTGAAGGGCACTATTCATCTGGATGTACATGTTCTAATATGTTTGTATTTATAGTGGGGAGACCTGGGGTCAATCAAGTTCTAGCTCCATCACTTAGAACTTTGTACAACTTCTAGAAAATCTCTTAACTTCCCTGAGTTGTGTTTTCCTGATTAGAGGGTGGAGCACTAAACTCCTTCCAAAGCTTTCCTTTAGAGGGGACAGAAATGGGACTTCCAACCCATTCCCCTCTCCATCTGCAGCTCTATTTGGTTTCAACTCCACTGAACAGGATGCCCCTCGCCAGGACACTTTGGTATACTTGTTCCTTTCCAGCTTCTCTTGGTATGTTGTTTTCCCCCGTTAAATTGTAAACTCCTTGAGGGTAGAGACTGACTTCTTTTTCTTATTTGTATCATAGCACATGCCTGGCACATAGCAGGCATTAATAAAAGCTTATTAAATTGAATTACTCATATGTAAACTATGTTGATGTAAGGAAAGAGTTTTTGCAAACTCTAAGTTGATCTAGAGATATGAATGTATGTATATATCTTTATCTAGAGAGAGAGAAGAGAAGAGAGAGAGAGAGAACAGAAGAGAGAGAGAGAGAAGAGAGAAGAAAGAGAGGGAGGGAGAGGGGGAATGGAGAGAGAGAGAGAGAGAAGAGAGGAGAGAGAGAGAGAGAGAGGAGAGAAACAGAATCTTTTTCATCTTACTTATATCATCAGTATGGGGATCTCAGGGTAAGGAACTTTTCTTTTTCAAGGCAAATCATCTATCACCTTCTCTGCAATGTATAGCCTTAGAGAGTTGGGTAGAGGAAGGAGAAGATAGGGGACTTACCCAGAGTTATAGAACTGGTATATTTCAGAGGCAGGATTTGAACCCAGGTCTGCCTGACTCACAGCCTGGTGTTCTATTCACTACTCCAAGCTGCCTCTGAGTCAGAGTAGTTTAAAAATCAATTCCATTGTGGTATAGTCCCAGTTCATCTCTTTTGCCTGCAAAAGGTGAGCTTCTCTTTCCCTACCAGGTGCAGGAGAAATGAGAAACATAGCCCAAACCCCCAATTCTGTTACTGTTTCCTGCTCAAAACTGCTCTGGGAAAAGCCAATGGACACAGGTGGTCCTGCTCTTAGACCCTGAGGCCTCCCCATCCTTCCTGGTGCTTTATCAGGTGCCTACTCCTTAGGTACCTGTATTCCTAACCTGTATCCAAGACCAAACGGTCTCTGGATAAGATAAATAACTTAGAAGTGGAAGCAGAGATAAGACAGACAGTTTTGGTGCCTGGGGCAAACAGAATCAAATCTACTCTGAAAATGCCTTCAATTCAGTTAGTAGGGAGTGACAGACCAGAGAAGTCCACAAGACTGCTGCCCCAGGGGCGGAGAAGCTGCTGATTGAGGAAGAGCAAGCAGACAAGGTAGGGCTGAACTGGAGAAGAGTTCACCTGGGCTGCAGTCACTGTTGGGAGGAGTTTGGTCATTTGGTAGCTTCTTATTCTAATTAATTCTTCCTACTAGCTAGGAAGTCAGCTCAGTTGTTTCTATGCTACTAAAAATACTAAAAGCACTATTAGTACTCCCTCTAAATCTTACCACTCTAGGCCAGAGCTCTGACCACCCAGCCTTAGTTGTACATTTGGCTTGAGGAAACTTCCTCCCTTTTGTGCATACCTCACTCCAGTGGGGACCCAAGAATATGAAATCATTTATTAGTAAACACATATTCAGGAAGCTTTCCTCCTGGGCAGGAATGTATTCTGAGCCAGGACCAGTTTTAGGATCAGGGCCATTTTCATAAGCATGCTCATTCTGCTTCTGAATGTATGCTAATTAAATACTGATTCTAAGAGACAGCTTCAACCTTATGGCATTATTGAAACTATCACAGAAAATGACTTTTAGTGATAACTGTTTAGCCACATCTGCAAAGCAGGAGTAAATATCAGGACAGAACCTGTTATTGATACTAGCAGAAATAGCCAAAGGAAGATACGATCGAGGACTTGAGCTACAAACTTCCAGTCTTGAACAACCTGCAAAAGAGATAAATGACATTTTGTTAGGGCAAAGACAGTGAGTAGGTTACCGGACTTCATTGGAAGGATGCATGATTGTAAGTTTCAGATTTATAGTGCTTCTGTTTGCAGTGAGCTGCAGCGTGACAGGTGGAGAGCATGTTGGATTTGGAGTTGGTCGATAAACATTTATTAAGTGCCTGCTGTTTGCCAGGCACTGTGCTGAGTTCTGGGGATATAATGAAAGGTAAAGATAGTCCCTTGTCCTGAGGAGCTCAAGGTCTAAGCAAACAACTATATACTAACAAGTTGTGTGCAAGATAAATTGGAGATAATTAATAGAGGGAGGTCACTAACATTAAGGGGGATTGGGAAAGGTTTCTTGTAGAAGGTTGGGATTTTATCTGGGACTTGAAGGAAGTAAGTGAGGAGGAACTTCCCCGAATTTCAGGTAACTCTCTAAAGCCTTGAGCTACAGATGGATTGTGGTGAGTTATAGATGGTTCTGTGTTGGTAAAGGGATTTCCCATCATGGTTTGTAAGTCTATGTCCCCATATTCAGTATACAGTATTGTGAGGCAGTTAAGCGGTGAGTGGAGTCAGGAACACCCAAGTTCAAATTTGGCCTCAGACACTTAGTAGCTGCGTGACCCTGGGCAAGTCACTTAATTCCTATTTGTCCTGGTTCCTCATCTGTAAAATAGGGACATACTGGAAAAATAAATGGCAAACTATTCCAGTATCTTTGCCAAGAAAATCCCATGGGGTCACAGAGACTTGGACACAACTAAATGACTGAACGACAACATACTATATTGCACTGACTTAAGCCGATACCTTGGCCCACAGAGCTCAGTCAATTCAGGCTGGAACTTTTCTCCTGTCTTAGTGAAGATTGCTCTTCCTAATAATGTTAATGGAATGAAAACAAATCAAAACCTGGACTCTTTGAGTTTTCATTTTTAAATCCTGCTGATGAAATAAGCTATCAATCCTGTGAAAAATGAGAAACCACCAGGGCTTTGGATAACCAACTTAACATGTAAAATTAGATTACTTAAAAATGGAATAGAGGTCGATCAGAACAAACAGTACTTTGTACCTTGACCTTTTTACTTTTTCTTATAGTGTTTTTGTGAACTTTTAGCTTGAAAATTCTTGCCTCAATCCTATATATTTTTTTTTCAGGGTTTACTTAATTAAGAAAAAGCATCATTTCAGGCAGAGAGACAACTGGAGTAATAGTAATTAGCTGACATTGTTATGGCCCTTTAAGGATTGCAAAATGCTTTATATGTATTATCTCACAGGAGCCTCTGAACAACAATCCCTGGGAAGTGTCTCTCAGTAGTTAGAGTGTCAGCCTGGAGTCAGGAAGACTCCTCTTCCTGAGTTCATATCTGGTCTGGGATACTTACTAGCTATGTGACCCTGGGCAAGTCACTTAACCCTGTTTGCCTCAGTTTACTCATCTGTAAAATAAGTTGGAGAAGAAAACAGCAAACTAGTCTAGGATCTATACCAAGAAAACCCCAAATGGGGTTACTTAGAGCTGGACAGCACTGAACTACAACAAATGACATAATGGCTCAAGGAATGGCTTCAGAACCAAGAAGAAATGTATTCAAGTCCTGCTTCTTGCAATTAGCTATAGGACAATGTGCAAGTCACTTAATGTCTTTCACTCCCAGACAGCTCTCTGAGACTCTGAGTTACAGAGGAGTTGCTTTGATGCCTCTGTGGAAGGAGTTTCCATACTGAGAGATGGGTACACTGGCAAAATCACAGGTACTGATCGAATAAAACCAGTATTAGTCATTTTATAAAAATTTTGTTTTGATTAAATGTGGTAGAATCATATAAATAGTGAAGGGTGGATACAGTCAGGTGACCTTTGTTCAAATTCCAGTCCCAGCATTTTAGTACTTGTATGACACTGTTATTCAGTAGTCTTTCAGTCATGTTTGACCCTCTGTGAACCCTTTCGGGGTTTTCTTGGCAAAGATTTTGGAATTGTTTGCCATTTTTCCTTCTCTATCTCATTTTATAGAGGAGGAAACTGAGGAAAACAGGGTGAAGTGACTTGTCCAGGGTCATAAAGCTAGTAAGTGTCTGGGGCCAGATTTGAACTCAGGATGACAGGTCTTCCTGACTCCAGGCCTGGCGCTGTATCCACTGCACCATCTAGCTACTGCTGTTTGTGTGACATGGGACGTGGCAAGTCATTGAATCTCTGTCCGTATCTCAGTGTCCTCACAGGATCTTAGCTCTTGAGCTAGAAAGGACCTTAGAGACCATGAAATCCAACATCTTCATTTTACAAATGAGGAAACTGAGGCCTAGAAAAGATAAGGATTTACCCAGAGTCACAGTTAGAAAGTGTTTGAGTCAGGATTCCAGTCAGAATCTCATATCCCCTTGACTTCAAGACTGGTGCTCTATCCACCTTACCATGATGTTTCTGGACTGAGAGAGAGACAGAGAGACAGAGAGAGGAGAGAGAGAGAGAGAGAGGAGAAAGAGAGAAAGAGAGAGAGAGGAGAAAGAGAGAGAGAGAGGAGAAAGAGAGAGAGGGAGAGAGAGAGGAAAGAGTGAGAGAGAGAGGAAAGAGTGAGAGAGAGAGAAAGGAGAGAAACAGAGAAAGAGAGGGAGAGAGAAGAGAGAGAGAGGAGAAAGAGAGGGAGAGGAGAAAGAGAGAGAGGGGAGAGAGAGAGAGAGAGAGAGAGAGAGAGAGAGAGAGAGAGAGAGAGAGAGAGGAGAAAGCGAGAGAGGGACTAGATGAGCTTAGGTGGCACAGTGGAGAGAGTGCTAGGCCTGGAGTCAAGAAAATCTGAATCTGGCCTCAGACACTAGCTGTGTGATCCTGGGAAAGTCACTTCACTTTTGGCTGCCTCATTTTCTTCAACTGTAAAATGGGGATAATAATAGCACTTACCTCCTGGGGTTGTTGTGAGGCTCAAATGAGAAGGTAATAATAAAGTGGCTGGCACATAGTAAGCACTATATAAATGCCAGCCATTACTATTACTAATTATTATTGTTAGTTATTATTATCGGTATCCTAATTTTGGCTGGCTCTGACTTCTTTGCTTTCTGAGTTCACTCACCTCATTGATGAAATGCTCTTTTTTCACATGCCTGGAGATGTATCTAATGGACTCAGCAGCCTTTTCCAGAAAGGCGACCAGTACTTTTTCTCCATCTTTCATTTGCTTCTGCTTCTGCTTTGCTGGCATATTTGCTTTAGCCTCTGGCTGGCTTTCCACCACATCTGGGAAGGGGTAGCGATCAATGGGGCCTTTCATGCAGAGCAGTTTTGGGAGCTTTTGGAGAAACAACCTTTTTACCCAAGGGGCCATGGGGTGGTAAGTGGAAGAAGAGCGGTGGTGAACATTGATAACAAAGACCGTGACAATGATGGACAGGGTGACAAAAATCATGATGAAGAGCAGATATTCCCCAATCAGAGGGATGACCTTGGAAGATGATGGGATGATTTCTTCAATCACTAGGAGAAAAACTGTCAGGGAAACTAGAACCGATGTGGAGAGTGAGAGTTTTTCTCCTTCATCAGAAGGCAAATAAAAGACAAGAACCGTCAGGAAAGACAATCCAAGACAGGGGATGATGAGGAAAAGGGTATAGAACAGAGGCAGGCGCCTCAGAACGAAAGAATATGTAACGTATGGGTAAGAATACAAACCCTCCCTTCTGCTTCCTTTCATGCCTTTGGCATAGAGTATTTCCCATTCTCCATTATCGAAGAAGTCATTCCTGTCAACATTCTCATCAATTAAAACAAGGTCAACCATGGTGCCATCATAAGTCCAGGAACCAAACTTCATTGAACAGTTCTGTCGGTCAAATGGGAAAAATGTCACATCCATCGTGCATGAGCTTTTGTAACTGGATGGAGGAGTCCAAACAATGGTTCCGTTGTGTCTTACTATGACCTTGGTCATCAGCGAGCCTTCGAAGCGTCCATCGGCGCTGGAAGAGAGACAGTTGGGTTTCATCTCTCTCTCCCTTATAAAATAAAGGGCTTAGAGTAGGCCAAAAGATAATATCATCTCTTGGGTCCCCTCCATCTCTAAATCCTCCCATTTTCCTCATAGAAACCCTCTCTTCTTCTTAAGATAATGAAATTATTATTTTACTACTATATTAATAACCAATTATTAAATCAGGCTTCAGACTTTTCTCCTTTATTTCCTCATTTCATTCTATAAAAAGTCAATCTCTGAAGGGCATGACTGATTAATGAGATTGTCCCAGCCATAGAGGAACATGCACTTCAGTCTTGGTCAGGAGACCTAACTTCTGTTTAGAGTGTAAACAGAATCCAGTCTGACTGAATTCTTACCCTGAGGAAAAGAGCCCTTATCCTTGTTACCCTCCATTAGAATTTAGGATGGCCTAGCTCATGAAGAGAAAACCAACTAAAGTGGTCTGGATGGAAATGGATTCCCCTAACCAGATTGTTAGAGGTTACTGAGTCTCATGATCAAGACATTCTCAGCAGGAATAGCTGAAGAATTCCAGCCGGTTCCTTGTTAAATGTCCACCAATCAGGGTTGATTTTCAGTTGTCAAAGGAATTCCCTTTCAAGGATTATTTAAAGCTTTCAGGCTCTTAGTGTCTTTTATCTTTGGTTACAAAGAGAAACCACTGACCATCAATGTATTGATTGCTGGCTAGCCTAATTAATACATCGATTATTAATTACCCAGAAACTATCTCAGGGTTTTTCATTTGTCACAATGCAACTCAAGCACCATCTCCTACAGGAAGCCCTGATCCTTCCAAATGCTAGTGCCCTCCCTCTCAAACTACCTTGAATTAAACTAATTTGTATACATTTATATTTATTATATATATATACTTATTCAGGGCTTCCAAAAAAGTCTTAGTACAGTTTTAAGCTATTAAATCTCATGAAAACTATGAAAAATGGGTATGTGCATACTCATATTTGTCTTTCTCTTGAAAAATATGGTTATGTGTTTTGAGTTTTAAGTTAGAAAAACAAACTTTCCCCTTGAATATTGGAGTTAATTCCTTAGCCCATTTCCCTCTAAGATAACTTACTTTTCAAAAAGAACTATATCAGGAAGCCAAAGAGATTCAGATGGAACTTTAATGGAGCTGATTCCACCATATTCATCAGGGTTCCAGCGTAATTTGTGGTCTATCCATTCCTGTAGAGAGTCAGTGAAAAAATAATGAGAATTTTGCCCTTATTGATTGTCCGTTCCTCCCCTAGAGACCCTATTGGTGACTCCCATGGTATGGAGGAGGGCAATTTTATTTCAGATGAAAAGCATGTCTGAACTTTAGGGAGACTGAGAAGCCCCTAGCCTTATCCTGAACCTCCAATGCTTTTAGAATGGTCAAATTTAACTGTTAAGGTATTTAGTTGTCATATTTAACTAAATAGTATAGCAAAGGGAATGGAATATTGGTATGAGATTCAAGTCTTGCCTCTGATACATACTATGATCATGGACAAGTTGTGTCTATCACATCATAAAGTTAGCACTTACTACATATGCCAAGGACTGTGAGCCTCTCAGTGCCCTAGGCAACTTTTCTTTTTTTTTTTTATGGTTTAATTTAAAATTTAATTTTTATTTTTTAACTTGGCTGTTACACTTACAAAATTATTTTTACAAATCATTAATGAAAGAGTGTAAGCAATCCTTAGAAACCATACACCCCTTAACATTTTCATTTTGCTTTGCAAACAATGGGTGTTTAATAAATGTTGAATTGAAATATATTAAATTTTATGGTTGAATAATATTCAAGATAGAGCCTAGAAGCATGAGATATACAATAAATGATGCTCTATCAAAGACTATTCTCTAATAAAAACTCATAATACCAATAAGTGGTAGAAAGCTGGAAATAAAAATTGGTTCAAGAAGGGTTCAGATAAAGTCATGAGCAAGAGATTTATAATAGACTGTAAGGAGTTAAAGACATTTTGAGGTTCATCTTTAACTTTTGAGGTTGAGGTCATATGGGATAGCACTGTCCTCCCATAACAGATTGCTGGTTACCACAGTATAAGACCAAATGTTGAATTAGATAGAGCAACATAGGGACTCTCATGAAACTGCTATTCTCTGGGGGTTATTGTATTTGAGATCTCTCATCCGAATAATACTGGATGACAAAGAGAATCAATTATGTATTCTTTTGTAGCTAGAATGTCAAAATCAATATGGGCTCTGCAGTCAGACCAGAGTCAAAGATTCTGAGTAAGATCCACAGACACCCTCTCCCTCTGAACCCTGTATTTCAAAAGCCATATCCCTGGGTGGTAGCCTTCAATAAACTACCTGCATATATTTTCAGGGGTCAAAAACTAAGCTATATAGAAAGAGACCCACAAGTCTATTGGCAGACATCTTGTGCATTAAGCATGATAGAGTGTAATAGAAACTTAACTTTGATGTTGAGAGACCTGGTTTCTAATCTCCCCTCTATCACTTAATAACTCTGTGTCATGGACAGGACATTTAAATTCCATAATCCTCAATTGTCCCATTAGTAAAATGGGGATAATACCTGTAGTACACACCTCACAAGGATGCTGTTAGGCTAGACAATGCGTGTGGGGCATTTTGAGAACCCAAGAGCTATAGAAATGTTCGTTAGCATCATCATTATTGTCATTGCTCTCACTAATATCTCGGTTTTAAGAAAAATCATTTTCAGATAAAAACTATTTCAGAACAAGCAGTCATATTGCTATAGTTTATTATTTTATATTTAATATTCTGTGAACTGTTGCACAGATAGATGAAGTAACTACTTCTTCCATAACTGAATAAGTATTGAGACATAAGCTGGATAGAAT
>JAQQSW010011552.1:0-12731 GCA_028646575.1 Pseudocheirus occidentalis
TTAGAAAAGTGTAAGTTATTGTATTCAATATAGTAGCTAACTCGAGGCTTTATATTTAAAGGACTATTTTACTTCCCCAAAGACAGATGTAGAAAGTAAGTAGAAAAGTAGTCCTAAAATCAAATCTCTTGTCAATACTCCATACCCCTGCCTCCAGTACAGTTCATTTTCTACTGCCCCATGATGTATCCCAGCTGTCTGGAAAGAGGGTGCCCTGATGATACAGATATTTACTTATCTTTATATATATTTTATCTTCTTTCCAATCCTAACTAGAATGTGAAGTCCTTAAAGACAGGCCCATTTTCATTTTTTGTCTTCACATCTCCAGCAATTAGAACAAACTGCATATGAATAATAAATGCTTTTAAAAATTGAACTGAACTAATTTGAATTAAACACTCAAAAATATGCAGCAGTCTGAAGTTCCTGGGCTTTATGGGGAGTCAAGAATACTTTAATACCAGAACAAAGTAACTTTTTTTATTTTTAAATACTTAAGCTCTCAAGTTTTCAGAAAAACTACCCCCACTTTCCACTAAAGAAGAAAATAATGTGAGTCTTTTTGTTGAGAATCTTCTTTTTTCCCACAGATGCTTTAGGTGGGAAGCACTTACCTTTCAAATGGGAGGAGATGGGCTCTTGGGTAGGAAAGTGTAGCCTCTTTGCTGTTATACACAAAATCCATTTACCAGTTCTGAACTTTAGCAAGTAAATACCATATATTTAGTGTAGTAGTTTTTACTTACTGCCTCCTGAGAAAAACATTTCCAACATCCCACTTTGCCCTCTGCCTCCTTCTTTTTTCCTAATCTGGCCTGTTCAGCCTATGCAGGTGGGAGAGAAGGTGTTGGCAAAGTGAGCTGTTTAAAGCTTCCTGGAGCCAGAGTGCACACAGATGGACGTTATGAAAATATTGGGAAATGGGCATTTTTCAGAAGCAATAAAATGTTCTATTATGGACTTTACTCTTTTACAATTCTCATTTAATGATTATAACAACCTTCAGATCATAAAAAAGGTGGAAAGATATGTCTATCCAGCAAAGTGCACACTATTCAAAAAAGTAAAGGAAGTGCCATATTTCTTCCATATGTGTTCAAAACAAGGTTACAGAGGTTCCCTCAATGTGCATAGAAATGTACATTGATTTTCCCAGCCATCTTTATCTCTATGTATTAACAGTGTTCAGTGGCCAAATTTAAACTTCCTTCCTAGCCAGTGGATCCAACACTGAATTCTAGGGGTTTGGTAGATGAGCCTTACGCTAGTAGTGCATGGAGAAGTATGGGTTCATGTTGGAAAACTTGAAGTGATCAAAAAAAATTCCATTCTTCCTGCTATCTACTTATACTTTCTCTCCAGGTGAGTGTTGTACATCCCCAGTGACTTTTGGGAGAGTGTTGGCCTTCTCAATTTAGTTGGTTCCATGAGTTAGCTCAGTGCTAGCCACCTCCAAAACTAAATGCTCCATAATTGAGACATACTTTCACTAACCTTGAGATTTCACCTGAGTAGAAAGGGAGTGCAGGGTTGATACTGAATGCAGAGCTTGTGATAACCCCTTTTGAGTTTGAGCAAGCCAGAACTCAGAGAAAGCTTCCTCCACAAGGGAAAGATCTGCCAACAGCACTTCCTGGACAGAAGTTGTCAACAAAACTAGCTCAGAGCCCTCATAGACATGTTCAAAAGATCCAACTCATGAGAAGGCAATTTCTTCCCCCACCACCTCCACCACTGCCACAACTTTGTCCTGACTTAGGCCCTCATATGTTTTATTAGAGAAGAGTAGAATCTCAGAGTGAGAAGAAACATTTCTGGTTATCTAGTATAATTTTTACCTAAATAACTCCATACTTGTATCAGAAAAATCTATCCCCACTTCCCACTGAGGAAAATAATGTGAGTCTTTTTGTTGAGAATCCTCTTTTTTCCCACAGATGCTTTAGGTGGGAGGCATTTACCTTTCAAATGGAAGGAGATGGGCTACCTGACTGGGCAGGATTGGATAATGAAGAACAGAATCTGGAGTTGAAAAGCAGAGGAAGACATAGAATGACAACAGATTATAAGATAAAGAAATTTCAGAGTTCATGAACATGGATTGGGAACACATGTGTGTGATGGCAACACCAAAGGTATAACTGTCTCCATGTGTAGCTGAAATGATCAAGAAAATCAGGGGAAATGAGGAAGTTGGGGAATTGAGAGGTTGGGGGGGGGCATGTCTTGGGGAAGGGAGCAAACGTTCCCTAATGTGAGGATAGGAGTTGGGGAGGAGAGAAAAACTATGACCCAGGCACTGAATTCATTAAGAAGGAAATTGTCCTGGAGATTTCAGCTACTGACATTTTTAGTGGATGGCAAATATAGAGTGAACCACAAAAGAGGACAAGTTACTCATTGTTGGTGGTAGATGAGGAGTCTCAAAGTAGCAATTGGGAGTAAGCTATATTCCAACTACCTCACCTTTATTTCTGAGTAGTAAGTGGGGTATTAGTGAAAGTGGAACCAGAGCTAGAAAGGCTAGCAATAGAAGTTGTGTCATCAGAAGGGAGCCAGGTTTTAGTAAATATCAAAGTTCAAATGTGCCAGAAATAAAAAATGTTGAAGATGAAAGTTTATTACCTATAGAGAAGGCATCCCAAAGAATACAGTGGAAAGAGCGAGTAGCTCTAGAGACAGAAGTTTTGCAGAGAGTTGGGTAAAATAGGTGGACTTGAGAACCAAAAGAAGGAAATTAGAGAGCAGGCAGTAGGGGAAGAGGTAAAGAGAACAGGACTGAATGATAGCCAGGTTTCAGAATCATTGGAATGAAGATGGTATGGTGGTGGGTAGGAGTTTATTAATAATTGAGAAATGAATTTAAATAGGTTATCAACATCCCTGGGTAGTCAGCCTCAAGGTAGAGATCTCTCAGAACGTTAGGCCCAAGTTTGTCTCTGGTAAACTGGAATGAAAGGAGGTGAAAGGAGAGGAAGAACCCAAAACGCAAAGAGAAACAAGCATAAACACAAGCATAACTATATTTTCCTGAACAGGAGAATATGTTTGAGTCCCATATTCCTCCTTCCTTTATTCTCCATTATTAAATAGAGATTTAAATATCTCTATTTCCTTTTCTGATTCTTGCATGAAATGGCTTCCAGGTCTCCTGCCACACTTTTCAACCTCTTCTGGATATACTTCTCAGACTGTCAGTGTGCTTCCTAAAATACTCTCCACAAAACTGATAACAGTGTACAGATGTGACCTTATACATGCAGAATATAGTAGGAAAACCTCTTCCCTTGTTCAGGATACCACGCCATATTGTTAATTCACAACAAGCTTGCATTCACATTAAAGCCTAGGTCTTTCTCTTGTGAACTGATGCAAAGTCAGGCCTCCTCATGGTATATTTATGAACATTTAAGTGTTGACTCCACATATATTCCTTTTTATTTCTTTTTATTATATTTAGACTCTCATTTGAGCTGGTCAAGATATTTCTGGAAACCAGTCTAATCCAGTTTACAAACTATCCTGCCCAAATTTTTGTATTATTTATAATTTTTATAAGCATGTCTTCTGTGCCTTCATCCCAAAAATTTGAACAGAATAGTGCCAGGGTCAGATATTTGGTGAATTTACCAATCAATTAATCATTATCAACACATGAACCAACCAAGACTCCAATTGACTGCTGATGAAGCCTTCTGTCCACCTCCTGACAGAGACGTGATGGATTAAGGGTGCAGAATGAGAAATATTTCTTTGGACGTGGCCATTGAGAGAATTTGTTTTGCTTTACTCTGCATATGATACGAGGGTTTTGTTTTTCTTCTTTTTTTCAATGGAGGGGACAGAGGGGAAAAAGGAGATGGGAAAGAAAGAAGGCAGGTTTTCAGTAACTGAAAAAATAAAGTTGAAAAATCCATTAGTCACTACTATTCAGAATGGATCACTTAATCATTCGTGTCATCAGCTATACGCTAGCTCATCTAGTCTATATCACTTCATTTTGTCCATAAGAACTCAGCAAAAAGATTTTGTAAAATGTTTTGCTGTAATCTAGGCATACCACGTCTATGAATTTGTATGCTGTACCACTCTAGTAATCCTGTCAAAAAAAGAAAATGAGATCATTCTGGCAGGAAATGTCTTTGATGAATTCATGTTGGCTCTTAGTGATCACTATTTTTAAATGCTCCCAAACCATTATTTTGGTAACATATTCTAGATTTTTTCCAAGAATTTAAGTCAAAGTCGGAATCCTATAACTTGAAAAATTGAGCTGAATTCCTTTTCCAAAACTGGGATAACTTTTACCCATTTCCAGTCTTCTAGTACCTCTTCTAGTTCATATTTTAAAGACCACTAACAAAAAGCCAGCATTTTCAAATGCATTTTTAATTTTTTTTAATAGTGGAGAAAATACTAGGCCTCTGGACTTCAAGTTATGAAGACTTGGTTTAAATATTGCCTCTAACATATTAACTTCTAATCTGTGTGTAAAAGGAACTTAACCTCTCTGATGCCAGTTACATGATCTGGGAAAATAATACCTGGAATAACTATAGGAAAACTGCAAGCTTAAAATATATAATATATGTAAAATACTTTTCTAATTAGGAACTATTTTTCAAATATCAGGTACTATTTATTTTTTTGTTTATCATTCTCTTTATCTGAACCTGGATAGTTTACTTTGTTAATATAAAAAAAATTGGTGGGGGGAAATCAAGACAAGTGAGGTTAAGTGACTTGTCCAAGGTCACACAGCTAGTTAAGTGTCAAGTGTCTGAGAACAGATTTGAACTCAAGTCCTCCTAACTTCAGGGCTGGGGCTCTATTCTTTGCACTGCCTAGCTACTCTGAGACTTTAACTTGTTAAAACAATTAAAGGATTCTTCTGCTATCTTATCATTTCCTCATTTTTCTTAGGTCTTAATTCAACTGTGGACATTTTTTGTTTTATATTGTCCAATACAAGGATTGTCATCTTTTTTCAAAATAAAAAATAAGAAAAAAATAAGATTTAAATAGTTCTTCTTTCTCCTTTTCATATTTTGAGATTGTCCTACTTATTCATCCAGGCAACTGTTCTATCCTTGCTTTGATTTTCCTCTTGTCAATCACATTATGTTAAAAAAAAATCAAAGAGCTGTTGACATCCTTAGAATTTATCATCATCTTTAGCTTATTCTGAATTTTAGTGATTTGGGCACTATATTCTCCTAAGACCACAATTCTCCTGTCTTTTGATTTCACCCTCAGTTAGTTACCTGTCATGACTTTCAGTTTCTGTACATGAATTTTAAAAATCTAATGCTGTCACTGCAATTCCTGTACATTTGCATTAGTCTCTTTCCTACTTTCTTCCTCATCAAAGTTATTTGTCATTAGAAGTTTGTTCTTCACCTATCATTTGAGCAAGGTGGTAGATTAATTTTTCCATGAGCCTCTTCAACCCCAAATTCTCAGTAAAAAAGGGAATAAGCTTAATTCACAGCATAAAAACAAAAACAGAAGCATTTTACAAGGTAAAAACCTTATGGAATAATATGGAGAAATCATAGGCTGTTTCCACTTCAAACCATACACTGGGCACAGTCAGCACAATCTCATAGGTTTGTGCTTCAGGGTCCAAGGGTGTCTCTCTTGTCTAACCCTCAGTGGCAGTGACACAACTTCAACCTCCTACATAACCCAAGAGGCACAGACACAGATTTTCCATAGCCACATGATGGAAATGTACTGGTAAAAGTAGAACACAGTACAGCAGCACTGTACTGTGGCAAGGCTTAAAAGAGGGTAAAAAATTTCCATGCATGAGAAAAAGGGTACTAGAAATGAAATCAAGCTGCAGTCAGTTCTCTCCTCCTCTCCTTTCCTCTCCCCTTCTCCTTCTCCTCCTCCTCCTCTTCCTCCTCCTCCTTCTCCTCCTCCTCCTCCTCCTTCTCCTCCTCCTCCTCCTCCTTCTACTACTTCTCCTTCTCCTTCTTCTTCTTCTTCTTCTTTTTCTTCTTCTTCCTCTCTCTTCCTCCCTCCTTCTCCCTCCCTCTCCTCCCCAGCCTAATCTTGCCAGACAATGCTTTTAGTAATTGTAGGGGATTGAGAATGCTTAGCCTCAGGAGGTTCTGAGCACAAGAGGAATGAAAGAGAAAGAAGAGAAATCACAAACAAATGAGAAAGACTGAAAAACCAAAACTTTAAGAAAAAAACCTAATTTATAGGCAGTTAAGTGAGAGGAATGTAAGGATAGAAAAAACAATGCATAAAAACTTTCAGAGAAACTAGAGCAAAACAAGCAGGAATTTTAACATGAAGGGAAACAAATTTAAATTACCTTAAGAAATAGAGAGCCCTGCAGACTTCTAAGATAACATACCATTATAATAAAATTGGTATTAATTTAAAAGAGAAATAAAACTTTTAAAATAATATATTAGCAAATTTAAAATAAAAAATCAGACTTCTTGGAGAAGAGTAAAGCACAAACAACAGATATACATGGTGGCATAATCCTGTACTCAGGAGTTAGAGGCTAGTAGATGACTTGAGTTCTGAGTTGCTAAATGCTGTCCACACTGAGTTCTGCAGAGATATGATAAGCCATCAGGAGAGGAGGGTGATTGGGCTGCCAAGGTATGTGTATGAGGAAAATGCCTCAGGTCAGAAGAATAGAGAAGGATAAAGCTTCCATGCCAGTCAGTATTAGGAAGGGGACTATGAGAAGCAGATGGCACTTCCAGCCTAGGCAAAATAGGGAAAGTAATTCTTGAAAGGAAAATAATATTTAAAAATAATACAAATAGCAGAGTAGGAATAATTGAATACATAATGGAGTTTCCAAGTACAGGCTCTGAGAGAGAATAACAGATTGGAGGTACAAAAATAGTGCAATGTGGGAAAATTTGGCAGAAGAGAAGGAAAAGGCAAATACTTAAAAATACATATCAGTTCTATGAAAGCCAAAGTAACTCACCATAAAGATAGGATGCTTAGAAATAACTTAAAAGATCATAGGTCTCTGAGAAGAACATGGCAAATCAAAAAAGAATTTTAAATATCATAATGCAGGAAATAATAAAAGAAAACTTTCCAGGACTTTTCAATAGAGAACACAAAGCATCAACCCATAGAATTCATGGATACCTCCTAGAAAAAAATAAAAAGAATTATATTAAACTCCAAGTTTGTGTAGTGGTTAAATTTCTCTTATAACAGGCAACAAATTTTGTGAGTAGCCAGAAGCAAGACATAAATATAAAGGAAAAAAGTGAAATCACACAAAATTATTCCACAGTCATGAGAAATAAGAGAAGAAAATGGAATGGAATATTTCAGTAAGCAAAGAAGCACAAACTTCAAAGCAAGATAACATGCTGCAAATCTAAGCACAATCATCAATGAAAAATTTGGACTTCCAACAAGAGGGAGGAATTTTCATCATAGCCAACAATAAAATAAATCTGTACATGAGCAGACTATCTGATTTGCAGACAACCCCAAACAACACACCCACCCCCCCACACACACACATGATAAATTCCAAATTATCAAGAAAAGACTAAGCAGTGAATCAGTTTTATGACATTTACACAGTATTTCTGTAAAACAAAGATGCTGATATATGGGACCAAAAGAAGAATAAGAGGGATCATAAGGAGATTAAAAAAAACAAATCCTATGGGACTAAAGAGCAACTGGGAATTAAAAGAATAAGTAGAAGGAAAGGAAAAATAATTGATATGATACCACCTGAGCTAAAGTCTCAAGTTTCTGATCAGTAAATAAATATTTCTTTTATGATAAGAAATAACAGAGAAGGAAGCTGTGTGAATAGGAAGAGAGGAGATAGTTGAAAAAAGGAAATTAATACTGTTCTCTTTACCAAATCCAGAGGAGAAAAGTGAGGGGACAGTTGGTCCTTTGTTCTCTCAAGAAGATAGAAGCAGTGGGATATAAGCAATGGAGGTGAAGAAATTCTCACCCATAAAAGGGAAAGAAAAATTTGGCAATGAAGAATGCTCTTATAAGAGCAGAAATTTAACATCCTGGAAAACATAGGCTCATAATGATTCCCGCCCCCCAGGAGTGGAATAAAATACATGAAACATTATATTTCTTTGAAAAACGATTGTACCTTCTTGAACAGCATCCTATCCTAAGAGAAGGAATGTATGTTTCCTTGGGATAACACAGCCTTAGGAATGTAGACTGATCATGATAAAGACAAATGGCAGGACTGGCCCTTATGTCTTCAGAAAAAGGGTGGCTTCTACTGTGTAACACTGTTTTCCTTCTATATTGCTTCCTTCACAAATTGTTATTGCTAAGAGCATGGCACAGCAGAAATATGAGGGACTGAGAAAAGAGCTGAAAACATAATAACAGAAACAGTTAAAAAAAAAGAGAGAGAGAGAGCTTATACCTGATACAATTAAACCTTTGTCTATAAGAGGGACACCGAAACAACAAAGAATGGCTTTATCAACAAAAAGTGGTCAGTTAAAAACATGTCAAACATAGTATTTAGATAATGCTTTAAGATTTCCAAATGCTTCACATATATTATCTCATTTTATCCTTATAGCAACTCTGGGAAGTAGGTACTGTTATATCTCCATTTTACAGATGAGGAAACTGAGACAGAGGTGATTTACCCAGGTTTGCACTGCTATTAAGTTTCAATAAGGCTAGATTTGAACTAAGGTCTTTGTGACTCCGAGTTCAGCACTGTGTTACCCAGCTATGTAATAGATCATTTATCAGGAAATAAAAATCAGAATAGTCTGAAGGAGAAGAGAAATAAATATGTCAAAAAAGAAAAAAACTTCTTCAAACAGAATTCAGAAAAACAATGTAACTTTTAAAATTGGAGTAGAACTGGGAAAAGATGATTTCTAGTCCTTAATTGGGCAAAGAAAGAAATGCATGAGAAGAAGGTAATAAAAATACACAAAGTTAAAGAAATGAAAAATTATTCAAACAAAAATTTAAAGAATTTCTCAGGTATGTGAAAAGGGATGGGCCAGAGAAAGCATCTAGGTATAAATTAATATCAAAGTAAGATAAGCAAGACCAATTGAAGAGAAAGAATAATGTCAGAAAAGAAAGGGGATAAAAATCAATTAAAAACAGAGAAAAACATAAGCTTGAAAATTGTAAACTTAAATGTGAATGGATTAAATAATCTAAAAACACAGGAGTGTATTTTTTTTATTTATTTAATAAAAAACTAAAAATATTCTCTATACAAGATCCACAGCTGAAAAACAGACACATAGTTAAAATGAGAAGTAGTCACAAAATTACAATGCATTAAGGGATTGCAAAATAACAGAGCAATGGGAAGAAATTGAAGTGACACAGAGTGAAAATAAAGTAGAATGAAGAAGACAATATGTACAATGAATTAAACGGTGTAACCAGAAAGAACACCAGAAACCATCAAGAACACAATATACCAAAAATCAAAAGAACAAACTGAGATATTGAAAATATGAGAAAATTTACCTCTATATATTGCAGAGATGGAAGACAATTGAAGTGGGTTATTTCATACACTATTTGAAACCACTGAAAGGATATTTACGTGTGCTAAAGAGTTTCTTTTTCCTTTCCTTTAATTTTTTTTAATTTCAGGAGACAGAACCAAGATGGCAGATTAGAGGTAGCAATCTAGGTGAACTCCCTAAACATTATCCTCAAGACAACTTTAAAATAATTCTTCAAATCAAATTTTGGAAAAGCAGAGCCAACTAAAAGTCAGGGTAAGGCATTTTTTTCCAGCCTAAGAAAACTTAGGTGATCCACAGAAGAGATCTGTCATACCAGGATAGAAGCCTGTCTGGAGTACATACATAGGATGTCAGCAGTAGCTGCTGCTGCAGCAGCTTTGGAAGTTCTCATTTGAGAGATGAAAAGTGGGTCAGAAAATTTGTCAGAAAAGAATTCCAAAAGACCTGTTGTTGACACTGGGTACAGTGGGTGCTCATTGGTAGTTCTGTTGCCAAAATACAGCTACTGATCATAGGTCCAGGACTAAGAACTGCTTATGATGTGTCACAAGGGAATAGGGGCCCAGTCACCATTTTAGGGCAAAAAGGAGTGCTAGTGCTTGTGGCGAGCAAGGGCCCTTCCTGGGTAAAGACCAGAGCCCAGACCAGGAGAGCAATGACCACACTAGATACCTCCCTAGATTACACCATTATGGATAAAACAAAAAACTTAAAGGAAATACCTCCCCAATGACATACCTCTGAAAACAATAGCATGAAATAGCCTGGAACTTAGAAAAGTGCATCTTTACCCAGGTGATCAGAGGCCAACATTAACATAAAGTTCAAAGTCAAGATATAGGCTGAAAAAGTGAGCAAACAACAATAAAAGAACTTGACAATAAAAAGGTACTACAGTAGCATGGAAGACCAAGACACAAACTCTGAAGAAAACAATAACACTATAAATGACTACAACCAAAGTCTTAAAAATGCTAATTGGACATAAACACAAAAAAATTCCTGAAACAATTAAAGAAATAGGTAAAAGTGGTAGAGTAAAAATTGTGAAAAGAAATGAGCATAATGAAAGTAAGTTATGAGAAGAGAATTAACAGTTTGGTAAAATTAGCACAAAATTACTGAAGAATATAATGCCTTAAAAACAGAATTGTCCTAATAGTTAAAGAGGCACAAAAATCCACTGAAGAAAATAACTCCTTGAAAAGCAGAATTTGTCATATGAAAAAAGGGATACAAAGGCTCACTAAAAAAATAATTCCTTAAAAATTAGAATTGGGCGGCTAAAAGATGATGACTTTACAAGACATCAAGAAACAATAAAACAAAATTCAAAAATTGAAAATAGAAGAAAATGTGAAATATCTTCTTGGAAAAATAACTAACCTGGAAATAGATCCAGGAGGGACAATTTAAAATTATCAGATTATCTGAAAGTCATGATCAGAGAAAGAACCTACACATCATATTTCAAGAAATTATAAAGAAAACTACCCTGATATATTAAATTCAGAAGGCAAAATAAAAATCAAGATAATCTATCAATCATTTGCTAGAAGAGATTGAAACTGAAAACTCCCAGGAATATAACAACCAAATCCCAAAGTTCCCAGGTTAAGAAGAAAATGTTTCCAGCAGCCAGAAAGGAACAATTCTCATATCATGGAGCCGTCATCAGGATCATATAAGATTTAGGAGATTCCACATTAAAGAAACAGAGGGGTTAGAATGTGATGGTTCAGAAGACAAGTGAGCTGGGATTATCACTAAGAAAAAAATAAATTTATGATGTTTTTGTTGTATATTTGAAAGAAATAGCAAGCTGTACATAGTAGATTTGCACTTTCATTTACAATCATCTTTTTATTGTACTGTATTATGGAAATTCTTGTTTTATTCCTCAAATTAAAATTAAATGAAAAAATAACCTATCCAACAAAACAGAATTATCCTTCAGGGAGAAATAGATATTTTAATGAAATAGAGAACTTTTAAGCAATCCAGAGGAGAAGAACAAAACGGAATAGAATATTTGACATTCAAATGTAACACTCAGGAGAAGCATAAAAAAGTAAGCATAAAAGAGAAGTCATAAGGGACTCAAGAAGGTCAAACTGTTTACATTACTATATAGGAAGATAATACATGTAACTCCTAAGAACTTCATAATTATTAGGGCATTTATAAAAAGTCTACAAAGACAGAGGGCATAGGTATGATCAGATTATATCTAGATGATCTCAAAAAAAAGATGAATGTGAAAGAGGGATGCATTGGAAGAAGAGGGGAGGAAGAAGTACAATGGAGAAATTTTCTCACATAAAAGAGTAGCATAAGGAAGACCTTTTAGGAAGACAGTGGGGTGAAAGACATTGCTTGAAACTAACTCTCATTGGAATTGGGTTAAAGAAGGAAAAAATATATACATACCTAGTTGGGTATAGAAATCTATTTTACCCCAAAGGCAAATATGAGTAGAAAGGGATAAGAGAAAAGGGCAGAAACCAACAGGAGGGCAGATTGAGGGAAGTTGTGATTAGAAGCAAAATAGATTTTTGAGGAGTGACAGAATGAAAAGAAAGAGAAGAAACAGAAGAAAATGTGATAGAGGGAAATAGACAATAATCAGAACTGTGGACAGCTAAGTAGCACAGTGGATGGAGTGCAGGGCCTGGAGTCACAAGACTCATCTTTGTGAGTTCAAATCAAATTTGAGATAGTTACTAGCTGTGTGACACTGGGCAAGCTACTTGAACCTGCTTGCTTCAGTTTCCTCATCTGTAAAATGATCTGGGAAAGATCATTTTGCTAAGAAAACCCCAAGTGGGGTCATGAAAGAGTCAGACATGACTGAACAAAGACAGCCATTACTCTGAAACCATAAATGGGGCCATAGTCAGACATGCCTAAAATGACTGAGCAACAACAATCATAACTGTGAATGTAAATGCCATGAACTCACCCATAAAATGGAAGTGGTGAGCAGGATGGGTTAGAAAACAGAATCCAAAAATATGCTGTTAATAAGAGACACATTTGGGCGGAGCCAAGATGGCGGCGTAGAAGCGGCAAAGCACCACAGCTCCCACACAAACACGCTAAAAAACTCATAAAATGGGATACTAAACAGATTTTCAAGCTCCCAAAACTCTCCACAAGACAGAAAGCACTACAGGCAGCGCGGCAGGCAGGGCTCTGCGCAGCAGTCTGGGACTCACGGCC
>JAQQSW010011553.1:0-12731 GCA_028646575.1 Pseudocheirus occidentalis
GAGAGACAGAGAGAGACACACGGGGAGAGGAGGGAGAGAAGGGGGGGCGGACAGAGAGAGAGAGAAACAGAGAGACAGAGAGAACAGACAGACATTGCCGTGAAATGCAGGGGACTTGAGTTCTAGTCTCAGGTCTGACCACAAGCCTCAGCTTCTTCATCTATAAAATAGGGTGAATTACAGATGATGAAACCCACGTCTTTTCCTTTCCTACACTTTTGCTTGTCAGTTTTCTTTGGTTCTTTGATGACAGTTCAGGGGAGTTTATCCAGAAATCACAAAAACCAAAAGGAGTCAATGAACTTTTTTTAAAATTAAGTTAATAATATTGGCACTGTTCTCATTCTAGTGTCTGATCATTTTGTGTGCATAAGACTTTTCCCTACCTCACTCCTTCCTTTGTCCCCCTAAAAAAGATGATATGCTCTTTGAAGATAGGCAGCGTGGTATATAGGGAAGAATTTAGACCCAGGAATCTTGGGGGTTTTGCTCCTGGTTCTTCCCCAGACTTGATTTATGACCTTAAAAAAATCCATTTCCCTTTTTTGATATCAGTTTTCCCATCTTTCAAATGAGACAATTGGATGAGTTGGGGTTTATTATTTCTGATAGTCTAATAATTTAGACAAAAGATTTTTTATCTTTATTTTTGAGTTGAAATAAAGCTTAAAACCTATTAGTATCCCTCCACCCATTTTAAAAGATGACTCACAACTAAGAATTCATAAAATCAAATAATCTCAGAATTGAAAGGTCTTTTAGAATATAAATAATCCTTTTAACAGAGGCTCCCTCCAGACGTGAAAGTACCAATTACATTTCTGGGACCTCTTCCTTATTGGACTCATTTGCTAGAGCCAGGTGGAACCTGGGGAAATTCAGTGTCTTACTCTACCACAAGAGTGGCCACTAGTTCCCCCTTAAAAGCACTCAGGTTCATAGAATTCAAAATCGTTTTGTTTACAAAGCAATGCCTGAAGAAAGTACTTGTACCCAAGCAGCTAGGGAGTCAATTGGTAACCCCCAATGGAAGCACATTCCTTCCTCCTAATACCGTAGGGATCTATAAGGTTTCTATTATACCTAGCTGCCCTTGTTGAGGCTCCATGGATGGGAAAGGTCAGGATTTGCTTATTCCTCTCACTTATTGGCAGAGCACTTCTTCTTACTGGTATCCCCTTCTCGAGATCCCCTGTTCTTTTCTTGGTACTTACTAGGTACCTCCAGGGTCTAGTTCTTTCAAGTATTTGTCCAGTGAAATAACTTCCTCATCAGCTGACAGCAGTATAGCTCTTTTACTGAGGGAGGTAGTAGGAAAAGTAATATTTTTGTAGTCAAGGACCTGAGTTAGAATCCGTTCTCTGCCCCTTGACTCTGTAACTTTGGGTAAGTCTTTGGTCCCAAATCTCTTTATTTCTAAATGAGGGGGTAGGACTACGTCTTCTTTTTTTTTTAGGACTATATCTTTAAGGTCCTTTCTGTGATCCCTTGATTGCTCCAGGGGCCAAAATTCCACCCAGGTTCACAACTTCAGAATCATCTTTCACCCTGTATGGCAAAGTAAATAGACTGATAGGCCTACAGTCAGCAAAGCCTGAGTTCAAATCTGATGTTAGACACTTATTAGGTGTGTGACCCTGGGCAAGCCATTTAACTTCTGTTTGCCTCAATTTCCCCAACAATAAAGTAGATATTATAATAATAGTACCTCCCTCAGAGGATTGTTGTAGAGATCCAAAGAGATACTGTCTTTAAAGCACTTAGCCCAATGCCTGACACACAGTAGGCAATAAATGCTTGTTCCTTTCCCTCTCTTTCTTCTCCCTTCCCTCCCCTATTCAATGAGTTACCAAAAGTGGACAATCCCACTTCCCCAATGTGCCCATGCCTTTCAGTCCACTCAGGTGGTTACCAGCCTAATTCAGATGCTTCTTACCCCTCCCACTGATTATTTCTTAATTGGACTTCTGACTTTTAGTCCCTTTTCCAACCAACAGAAGAATATTCCCAAAGTACAAGTATGTCCTTTAATGCCTCTTGCTTGGACTACTCTAACAGAGTTCTTTTTTTTAATTTTTAATTTTTTTTTTTTTTGCTTTTTGGAGGGCAGTTGGGGTTAAGTGACTTGCCCAAAGTCACATGGCTAGTTTTTGTGTGTGTGTGTCAAGTGTCTGAGGCTGGATTTGAACTCAGGTCTTCCTGACTCCAGGGCCAGTGCTCTCTTCACTTTGTCACCTAGCCGCCCCCTCTAAAAGACTTCTAAGTGGATTTCCTGCATTGAATTTTTCCCCTTTACAATCCATTTTCTACATATCTGGGCAGCCAAGGAGCATAGTAGATAGAACACTGGCCCTGGTGTCAGGAGGACCTAAGTTCAAATCCAGCCCCCCTAAGATACTTACTAGCTGTGTGACCCTGGGCAAGTCGTTTAATCCTGATTGTCTTTAAAAAAAAAAAAAGACCATTTTCTATATAGCTACTAAACTGGTATTCCTAGATCACAAGTCTAACCATGTATTCCTCTACTCAAGAAGCTTCTCCCCCATTGCCTTCAGGATAAAATGCAAACTCTTTTTTACACTTAAGCCTTCCTAGCATGGCTTCCCAGGGTGGGGAAACTTTGGCCTCAAAGTCATGTTTGGCACATGGTTGGCACCTAATAAATGATAACTGATTGATTGTCATTCTCCCACTCACGAACATTCCAAGCCTCCCTATTGTTACTTGTATAAAAAAATGCCAATTCCTCTGCTTGTCATTTAAAGCACTCCACAAACTGGACAGGCCTGCCTTTCCTCATTTCACAGACTCCCTTTGATCAAGCATGGTCAAGCTACCCTGACCCACCTGATGTGTCTACAGTGGTTCTCAACCTTCCTAATGCCACGACCCTTTAATACAGCGCTTCATGTTGTGACGACTCCCAACCATAAAATTATTTTTGTTGCTACTTCATAACTGTAATTTTGCTACTGTTATGAATTGTAATGTAAATATCTGATATGCAGGATGTATTTAAATTGAACATAACCCACAGGTTGAGAACTGCTGTTCTAGAACTTGGCATTCATTCCAGCTCTTCACCTCTGTGCCTTTGCCTGGGATTCCCTTTGCTTCTGTTTCTTAGAATCCTAGCTTTATTGAAGGGTTAGCTTATAACTCACCTCCTAAGGGGAGCCTTTCGCAGTCTCCAAAATTATCTGGGTTCTTTCTCTTCTAAAAGTACTGTGCATCTGTGTTACCTGTTTACATGTTGTATCCCGCAAATGCAGTGTAAATTCTTTAAGAACACAGATTGCTTCTAATCCCATCCTAACTATATACCATTGTGCAGTGCACATCTCTCGGTCCCCCAAGGTATCTAGGTGTCCCAGTGGAATAAGGAAGACCTGAGTTCAAATGTGATTTTGGATGCTTATTAGTTGTGTGACCCTGGGCAAGTCACTTAACCTCTACCTCCAGTTCCTTAACTATAAAATGAGGATCATAACAGCACTTCTCTCCCGGGGTTGTTGTGAGGATCACATGAGGTGACATTTGTTCATAAAGTGCTTTGCAGATCTTAAAATGCCGTATAAATTCTAGGTATTAAGGAAAGCACGAGAGACCTCATCCAATGCTTTGCTAAAACTTAGATGAACTGTTTCTACAGAGTTCCTTTGATCTGAGAGCATAATCACTGTCCAAGACAAAATGAGATTTTTCTGACATGGACTATGAAATTGTTCTTTGGGATCCAGGCTTCCTTTTCTCAATGTTCATTAACCATCTCAGCAACATATCTTAGAATATTACAGGCATTTTTTTCCCTTAATAGTATTTTATCTTTTTTCCCCCAATTACATGTAAAGATAGATTTCAACACTCATTTTTGTAAAATTTTGAGACCCTAATTTTCCTCCCTCCCTTCCCTTCCCCCTCCCCAAGATAGCAAACAATCTGACATAAGTTATACACATTCAATCATGTGAAACATTATTTATTCCAGACATTTGAAATCAGGTTCCCTGGCCTATCACTTATGGAGGCTCTTTTTTTCTCTCCTCATTCCTCCTTTAAAAAAATCAGGGCCTGGCATTTGTCCTTCTTTGGTGCTATGGCACCTCTCCAGTTCTCCATGATCTTTCATATGGCCCAGCAATCGCTAATTCTTTCTATGATGGGATGTGGTGAGCGGAATACCTTTGGTGCCCAGGGCAGTTTGAAGAGGGTTGGAAGAGAGGGATTATAAAGAATCCCTCCCAGGTTCCCAAGGAAGCCGTGGTGGGGTGGGGGACATTGAGGGGCTAACCTAGGATTGATTAATCATTTATGACGTGAATAAAGGATATGAAGAAAGATGCTATCGGCATCCAGAGAAAGAACTGATAAATAGAAGTATGTATAGAATAATTTATGTGTGTGTGTGCACATGGGCATGTACTTGTGTCTAATAGGGTCCATCTCTAGGTTGGGGGAATGATGAAGGGGGGAAGGAAAAAAGAGAAATGCAAATGATAAGTTTATATATTTAAAAAGGATATTGAGTTGTACATAATAGATTTTCAGTTTCATGTGCAATTATCTTTTTTATTATACTATGATATGGAAATGCTTGCTTTATTCCATAAATTAAAAATAAAATAATTTTTAAAAAGTCATTTATGAAGTGCCTGAAACATGTTCAGTTGTCTCCATCTTTCAGGCTCCTTTTCTTCCTTCAAGGCTTAGATCTGATGTCACCCCCTCCAGGAAGCCTCTCTTGATATGCCCCAAGGAATTAATGCTCACTCCCTCCTCAAATAGCTTCCTATTTATCTGTGTAAAAGTGGCATCTTCCAGTAGCATGTAAGGTTTCTCATGGCGAGGTCAGCTTCCTTCATGCCTTTATATCTCTAATGTGTAATGTATAGTAGACACATGATAAATGTGTGTTTTTTGTATCTCCCACAGACATTTCCAAACATGAGAGTGCACAGAGAAGTTTGTTTTGGATCAATAAAGATACATATGAATATATACATGAATGAATGTCAATCTGTGACTTTACAGACATCAGGTGATGGGTTGGGGGTGTTAGGGAAAGGAAAGAAGACAGTTAGAGGCTAGTACAGAAGCAGGAGGTAGGCCAAGCTCAGTTTGCCCTGTGTGGTTGTGCTATTGACATCAAATAGGGTCCATATAAAGCCACTGTGTCAGGACTGTTTGTGAATAGACTGACCTGTCCTACACCAGGCAGTACAAATAAATGCTGACGGGACAGCTGGATCTCGAAGGATTTTCCTGCCTGTTAGCACAAACCTAATCCTCTTCTGAGGCCTCTCCATGGTCCGGGGTATCAGAAAAAAATAGCGGGGCCTGCCTCTGAGGCGCTAACTCCCTCATGGCCATCCCAGGCATGCAGACACAACACCCGTGAATCACAGCACGCCGGGTAGCCTCTGCTCCAGCTCTTCTGCTAGCAATAATAGATCAATCGATCAGCCAGCAAGCATTAGTTAAGCACCTACTGTGGCTGGGCATCATCTATTCTGTACTATCTCACCCCAAACCCTTAGCTCTACAGCAAGTGTTGGCAAATAGCCCAGGTCAGTGCCCACTCTAAGGTCATGGTCAGTGTTTAATAGGGGGAGGGGAAGGGGAAAGGGAAGGAGCAAGTATGTGTTTGTTGTTCAGTCTTTCAGCCTTGTCTGACTCTTCACGATCTCATTTGGGGTTGTCTTGGCAGAGATACTAGACTGGTTTGCCATGTCATTCTCCAGCTCATTTGACAGATGAGGAAACTGAGGCATGCAGGGTTAAGTGACTTGCCCAGGATCACACAGCTAGTAAGGGTCTGAGGGCAGATTCGAACTCAAGAACATGAGTCTTCCCGACCGCAGTCCCTGTGCTCTACCTACTATGCCACCGAGCTGTCCCAAGCATTTATTAATGTGCCAGACATTGGACTAAATGCTTTACAAATATAATCTCATTTGATCCTTATGACAACCCTGGGAGGTAGGTACATTTATGATCCCCAGTTGAGGAAACTGAGGCAGACAGTGGTTAAGTGATGTCTCAGGATAATAAAACTAATAACAAGTGTCTGGGATCAGATTTGAACTCAGGTCTTCTGACTTCAGGCCCAACACTTAATCTACAATACTGCCTAGCTGCTGGGGGTGAGGGGTAAGGCCGGAGCTGGAGTCAGAGACTTAGTCTGAGGCAGTCCAAGCATCCAGGTTCATTGTGGGCTCAGTCTAGATCAGGTATTCTTAGCCTTTTGGGGGACAGGTCCCTCTGGAAGTCTGTTATCAATTGATGGTATTGGTAAAGTGCTCAGCATGATAGGTACTGCATAAATGCTAGTCATTATTGTTGCTGTTGTTGTGGTGAAGTCTGTGGAACACTTCTTAGAATCATATTTTTAAAGAATTGAAGGAAATTCTGAATTTTAGTGAGCAGTAAATAAAAATTAAAATGTAATTCCCGCCCCCCCCCAATCCATGTTCATGGACCTTGGGAAATCTCTCCACAGCCCCTTGGGGTTTGAGAACCCTTGGTGTAGAGTTAGATTCAAGGCCCAGCGTGGGGCCAGGGTCAGAGTGAGGATGGGGAGAGGCTCAGGCTGGAGCCTGGATCAGAGCTCAGAATGAGAGGGAGCAGCACCCCTCCCTCACCTGAATACTCTGCTCATCAGTCAGTAAGTATTTATTAAGCTGTGTGCCAAGAACTGTGTTCAACTCTGGGATTCAAAGAAAAATGAAAATCATTCCGCCCTCAAGCAACTTACAGTCTAGCAAGGGAGACAACCTGTGAATAGGCAAGTAAGTGTGAATATTGAAGGAAGATGGATCAATTCTAAGAGAGAGAGCTTAGCACAGTGCCTGGTATACAGTGGGTGCTTAATAAATGCCTATTGCCTGTCTGCTTGCCTGAAGTGAGGAAGGGATACATACTGTGCAACTCAGGCATGGGGGAGGCAGAGAGAAGACAGAGGGTGGACTGGGCAAGTAGGGCAGGGTAGCTGACTACCTCTACCTGTGTGTTCTCTCACCCTGCGGGGAAAGGGGCGTCGGCAGGTCCACAGCCCTCTGTACTTGATTAATAGTAGATTCTATCAATCAACCAATGTACATTTATTAAGTGCCTATATGTGTGTGTGTGTGTAAGCAAGTATATATATATATATATGTGTGTGTGTGTGTGTGTGTGTGTGTGTGTGTGTGTGTGTGTGCATATAAATCTATTTCGGTCATTTCGGTCATGTCCAAATCTTTGTGACCCCATTTGGTATTTTCCTGGCAGAGACACTTGAGTGATTTGCCATTTCCTTCTCCAACTCATCTGACAGATGAGGAAACTGAAGCAAACAGGGTTAAGTGACTTACCCAGGGTCACACAACTAGTGTTGAAGGCTGGATTTAAACTTAGGAAGATAAATCTTCCTGACTTCAGGCCTAATATTCTATTCACTGTGCCACCTAGCTGCTTATGAGTGTGTATATGCACACATGCATGTATACATACATGTATATGTGTACACACATGTGTATGCAGGCAGAGATACATGTGAGTGTACACTAGCAGGCATGTGCTGTGTGTATATGTACACATGTGCTTATGTGTGCTATATGTGCACACATGAACACATTTGTTTCTACATGTGCCATGATATACATGTACATATGTGTGCACATTTTATTGTATGTGTCATGTATGTGTATTCACATATGTATGAGTTTGCTTATAGATGCTGTATGCATACATACATGCATATATTTGCTTATATGCATGCCATATGTACACATGTACCTATTATGTATATATTTGCTTATATGCATACCATATGTATACTCACACATATATGTGTAGATATTTGCTTATATGTATGCTATATGCACAATACACATCTGTGTATTTTCTTATATATGTCCCATGTACGTGTGTGTACAGTATGTTTGCTCATGTGTGTGCCACGCACATACATGTACATGTGTGTATTTGCTTATGCGTATGTTGTGTGCGTGCATACACGTACTCACACACACACACGCAGATGGGCTGTGAATGGGGCTGAGGATACACAGAGACAGAAATGACACCATCCCTGCCCTCCCAGAGCTGATACTCCATAGTGCTCTAAGGTCTGTGAGGCAGTGAGTACAGATGCTGCTATCATTCCCATTTTATAGATGAAAACCTGAGGCCCAGAGGGCACACTTTCCATTCTGTCCCCAGGAACATGATGACTTTCCATTTCTGGAGAAATAACTGACTTGTTGCTCCCCCTCCTTTTCTTTTTTTTAATCCCAGTCAGATTGATTTAAATACCCGAGTTTCCTCGCTCTGAGGCCTCTTAGAGACCTCTAATCCAGGCTTCTCGCTGAGCCCTCAGAAGTGAATTGCTTCCTTTGGGCCTCCCAGGCTGCAGTGCGTAGGAGAGCTGGGGTCCTAACCTGTGCCTCTTGCCTCCATGTGAGTGGTCTTTCCCTCTCCTCTGTCCCCACTGCCATCCAGAGAGGCAGGGAAATCCCAGGCCATTCCAGGCCACCCAAGGTCTCTCAACAAATATAAAACCCTCTGTTTGCCATTTAAACCCCTTCACAACCCAGCGCCTTCCTACCTCTCCAAACATGCACGGGGGTAAGTATACACATAGCACATATATAAGCAAATAGATGATCCGTCTACACCAATCTACTTTCTCTGCCTCCCACATAGACTCAGTTCAAATGCTACTTTCTGCAGGTTTTTCCTGGTCTCCTCCCTCCCCAATATCTCCAAAGCTGTCTTGTATATGACTAGTTAATGACGTTATCTCTCCCTCATTAGGATGTGAGCTCCTTGAGGGCAGAGACTCTCTTTTTGCCTTTGCTTAAATACTCAGTGTCTGGTGCTTTGTAAATGCCTTTAAAAACGCTGGTTGTCTGAGAGGAGACTCACGACGGCCATGTGCCACGTCGAGTCCCCAGTGGCAGGTGATTGGCCCCTTGAGTGATCTCAGAGGCCAGCCCCTGGACTCTCTGGGCACAACTGTACCAAGACAGCCTACTTCAAGGTTTCCAGGCAGCTCTCCCAGGACTGCTGGGAAATACAAACCCAGAAGGTCAGGGAGAATGGAATTTATTTAAAAACTTGGAGTGGGGAGAGAAGGGAAGAAATGTTGCTTGTTGAGACTTGCAAAGGGTTAGGGCCTATAGCATAATCAGTGTCCAAGGGAAGCTGGGGTAGAGGTGGGCAGGAGATAGGGACTTTAGCTCATCCCTTAGTAGGGAAAACAAGCACCTTTTCTTCTATTTTTCCCTTTTAGTCATTTAAATTAAAATGTACAATTTCCTAGTCCTTCCTCTCCAAGGCCCTTAATTTTTCTCTTTACCTACCTTGTTCCAACCTTTTCATGTAACTAGGTGATGCAGTAGATAGAGTGCTGGACCTGGAGCCAGGAAGACCTGAGTTCAAATCCAGCCTCAGCCACACTAGCTGTGTGACCCTGGGCAAGTCACTTCACCCTGTTTGCCTCAGTTTCTTCATCTGTCAAATGAGCCAGAGAAGGAAATGGCAAATGACTCCAGGAACTTTGTCAAGAAAACCCCAAATGGGGTCACAAAAAGTCAGACATGACTAAGAAAATGACTGAACAGCAGGAACTAAAAAAGCTTTACTGAAGACAAATAAACATGTAAACTCGCTTCCCTCAACAGTTCAGACATTCATTAAGCACTTTTTGTTTAACGAGCCCAGAGCAAGATGCAAAGGAGTCTTGGGAGTGTAGAGAGGACACTCACTGCTGCTAAGTGCTTGATAGCCTTCTCCATCTAGGTAACCAGTAGAGAGTCAGGATGATATACATTCAAATTCTGCTTCAGATGCTCCCTAGCTTCCTGTCCCTAGGCAAGTCACTAATCCTCTCAGGGCCTCAGTTTCCTTATTTGTAAAATAAATATAATAATAGCATCTACCTCTCCAGGTCATTGTGATGCTCAAAACAGGATAACAGGTTAAAGTGCTTTACAAACCTTAAAAGGCTACAAAAACGCTGCCTGTCATGATTGTCTTTTAATTCTTGTTGGAACAATAACAAAGCCCGGTTCTAGGAGAGATTCCTGAATCAGGGATCCAGAGACCAGGGTTCTAGAACCAGTTCTGTTTCTCCATTTCCTCATGTGTCCTCCCCCTGGCCCCCAAGGCTACTAGACATGCAAGGGTTTGAAGACAAACTCCAAAGCTTGTAAGCTCTCCACCTCTACCCTGATGTGTTTGTTTATCCATCCGTCTATCTATCCATCCATCCATCCATCCACCCATCCACCCATCTGTCCATTCATCCATCCATCCACCCATCCATCTACCCATCCACCCACTTATCCATCCATCCATCCATCCATCCATCCATCCATCCATCCATTCATTTATTTAGAGGCAGTTTGTCTTGCCCAGGTGTCTGGGCCTAATTTGAATTCAGGTCCTCCTGACTCCAGGACTCATACCCCTCTGATGTGTTTATGTTTTGTTTTATTTTGTTTTTAATGTAATTGATATCTGTTGTATTTACTTTACTTCATTTCCCAATACATCCCTCCTCCTCTCCCATCTAGAGTCATCACTCAGAACAAAGAATACAAAGAAAAAACAGCAATTCATCAAAATGAACCAACATGATGCACTTACTTTTCCCAAGCCAATGAGAAGCATTTGTTTGAACTAAAAGTTGTTTAATTAAACAGCATAGCAAATCATGACAAGAAAAGATACTATTGTTGTTATGGAATTGTGTCCAACTTTTTATGACCCTATGGACCATAGAACACCAGGCCCTTCTGTCCTCCACTATATCTCCATGTTTGTCCAAGTTCATGTTCCAATGAACTTTCCATAACACTCATCCTCGACCGCTCCCTTCTCCTTTTGACTTCAATCTTTCCCAACATCAGGGTATTTTCCAATGAATCCAGTCTTCTCATTATGTAGCCAAAGTATTTAAGCTTCAGCACTTCAGGATTTGACCTTCCAATGAGTAGCCTGGATTAATTTCTTTAAGTATTGACTGATCTGATCTCCTTGCTGTCCAAAGGACTCTCAAAAGTCTTCTCCAGCTCCACAATTCAAAAGCGTTGATGCTGCAGCACTCAGCTTTCTTTATAGTCCAACTCTCATAGCCATACATTGATACTGGAAAAGCCATTGCTTTAACTAAACTTACCTTTGTCAACAAGGTGAGGTCTCTGCTTTTTAGTATGTGTCCAGATTTGTCATAGCTTTCCTTCCAAGGAGCAAGCATCTTTCAATTTTGGGGCAGCTAGGTGGCAAAGTAAATAGAGAACTGGCCCTGGAGTCAGGAGGACCTGAGTTCCAGTCTGGCCCCACACAGCCTACTAGCTGTGTGACCTTGGGTAAATCATTCAACCCCAATTGCCTTGCCTTTCCCCCTCCCCCGCCCAAAAAAAAAGATTTAAAAAAAGAATCTTTTCATTTCATGGTTGCAGTCAGGGTCTGCAATGATCTTTGAGCCCAAGAATATAAAATCTGACACGACTTCCATTTCTTCTCCCTCTATTTGCCAGGAACTGATGGGACCAGTTGTCAAGATCTTAGTTTTTTTTATTGTGAAACTTCACTTTTTATACTCTTCTCTTTCACCCTCATCAAGAAGATTCTTAATTCTTCTCCACTTTCTGCATCAACCTGATATCTATATATATCTGAGATTGTTAATACTTCTCCTAGAAACCTTAATTCTGAATTTTGATTTGTTGAGCTTGCCATTTTGCATGATGTATTCTGTATGTAAATTAAATAAATAAGTTACAATATACAGCCTTGTTGTACTCCTTTCCCAATGTTAAACCAGTCAGTTGTTTCATGTTCAGTTCTGTTGCTTCTTGGCCTGAGTACAAGTATTTGATCTGGTCCTCCCCTCTCTTTGAGGACTTGTCACATTTTGTTGTGATCCACACAGTCAAAGGCTTTAGTGGAGTCAAGGAAGCAGAAGTAGATGTATTTCTGGAACTCCCTGGCTTTTTCCTTAATCCAGCAAATATTGACAATTTGGTCTCTAGTTCTTCTGCTTCTCTGAAAATCAGCCTGCACTTCTGGTAATTCTCTGTCCATATGTTGCTGAGTTCTATTTAGAAGACAATTAAACATAACCTTGCTGACATGTGTGATGAGCACAATTGTTTGGTAATTTGAACATTCTTTGGCACTGTTCTTCTATAGGATTGGGATATAAATTGATCTTTTCCAATTTAGTAGTCACTGTTGAGTTTTCCAAATTTCCTGGCATATGGAGTGCTGTACTTTAACAGCATCATCCGTCTTTTAGGGTTTTAAATAGCTCAGCTGAAATTCTATCACCTCCATTAGCCTTGTTGTTAGCAGTGCTTCCTAAGGCCCACTTGACTTCATTCTCCAGGAAGCTTGGCCTCTAGATCAGTAACCACACCATTGTGATTATTGATGACATTAAGATCTTTCTTGTATAATTCTTCTGTATACTCTTATCACTTCTTAATCTCTTCTGTTAAGCCCCTATCTTTTTTGTCATATTTTATCATGCCCATTTTTTAATGAAACTTTGCCTTGATATCTCTAATTTTCCTGGAGAGATCTCTTTCCTTTCCCATTTTAATGTTATTTATTTTTCTTCTATTTATTTGTGATGCTCATTTAAAAATTTTTTATTGACTTGTTTGTTTACTTTTAGTTTACAATATTCAGTTCCAGAGTCACTTGAGTTTCAGATTTTTCTCCCCTTCCTCCCCACCCCC